>JAODAL010020732.1:0-68704 GCA_025379985.1 Phyllomedusa bahiana
TTTTTTTGTGTACAGCACTATACAAAGGTCCTATTTAAAAAATGTTGTTTCTAAAGACATTTGTTCTTCACAATTGTCCAAAGTGGCTCAAGGGTCATGCTTTGAATTTTTGGGGGTATTTTGCTGTGACATGCACTAACTAAGAGGTCCTATTCTAAAAAATTTTTTTGTTTCTAACCAGACATTTGTTCTTCACAATTGTCCAAAGTGGCTCAATGGTCATGCTTTGAATTTTTGGGGGCATTTTGCTGTGACATGCAGCTATCCCACGGGTTTCTATTCAAAAAAATGTTGTTTCTTAACAAGACATTTGTTCTTAAACAATTGTCCAAAGTGGCTCAAGGTCATGCTTTGAATTTTTTGGGGGCATTTGCTGTGACTTTGCAGCTATACTAGAAGGTTTCCTATTCTAAAAAATGTTGTTTCTAACAGACATTTGTTCTTCACAATTGTCCAAAGTGGCTCAGGGTCATGCTTTAAATTTTTTTGGGGGCATTGTTTCTGTGACATGCTGCTTACTATACAGGTCCTATTATAAAAAATGTTGTTTCTAACAGACTTTTGTTCTTCACAATTTCAAGAGGGACTCAAGGGTGATGTGCTGTCAAAAAACGGGAATAGGTAGGACACTTTTAATGGACACATATTGCAAAATGACTTGTTTTTGCAAGATTCTTTAACATAGCTATCAATCCCTGTATTGAGACAACCCATTTAAATACAATGAAAAAAAGAGAAACAAAGACGGGTGGGATGCCATCCTATTTAAAAAATGTGTTTTCTAGAATTAAAGTACTAAAAAATTGCATGTCAAAATAGCTGTTAAAAAAATCCCTCTGAATTGTACAAGGGAGGTTACAGGAAAACTTGACCAATTGTGGGTTATTCAAGGACAGGGGAGTATGGAGCACGGACAGAGAACAAAGTACAAGACCATTTCCTCCATCACGTTGAGTAAAATGAGAAAAAGAATGCCAAGAAAAAGGGTCCCTGGGTGTAACAGGAGCGTTAACCACCAAGTATTTCCAAGTGAAGCTCAATTGGTCCGCACTCATACGGAGGGCAAGCGCTACCCGGGTCTTGACTGTGTGCGGAGGAAGGCTGGAGTTCTCACACTTCCCGTTTCCGCACTCTGCTTCAGCACGACAGTTTTCGTTGCTGCGTCATCAGGCATTTTAACCTGCGTGTTAATAGATGACGGACGCCAGCCTGGCTCTCACCGCACCCACTGTAACTCGCCCTGTGTCAAGCTGTGGCCCAGGACAGGTTAGTCAATGTCCAGTGAAACTAAAATGGGGGTTGAAAGACTCCTTTTTCCGGACTTTTTAAATGTGGGGGTCATGCAGGTTGGGTCAGTGTGGGCCAGGACGGTATAGTTGCTCCATGAAACTAAAAGGGTGGTTGAAGACTCCTTTTTCCGGCACTTTTTAAATGGGGGGTCATGAGTTTGGGCTCAGCTGTGCCAGACAGGATGTTCAAGTCCAGTTAAAAGTAAATAAATGGTTCAAATCATAGGGCCTTCTGGCATTTCAATTTGTGGGTGATGCAGGTTTAAGGTCAGGCTGTGGTACAAGACAGGGATAGTGAATGGTCTGTGACTTTTTTTCTGTGACTTTTATAACTAAGTGTGTTGCCTAAGATGTAGCACGTATCCATTTTGACTGTTGTGGATGTTAATTTCAGCTTCTCCACCCTTGTTTGGGTGTAATAATGAAGGTTTTGTTGCTCTCCCTTTAGACTTTAATGGTCATCGCTCATAATCGACGCTCACTATCGAAAAACCTTATCGATAGTGGCCGACTATCGACTATCGATCGATCTCGATAGCCAACGCAATCGCTCAACACTACTCGTAATATAACCTTGGTTAGTTATTTACTGTTTTCTGTTTTACTGTTTCTCATGCTCATCTGAACATATACTGATTTCTACCTCTGATGATATCAAGTAGGTTTATCATCCTTTGTATAAACCCTTGTGAATCAAATCTTTTGGGAAAATATTAATTCTATTTTAAAAACATTCCAAAATCAATAAATATTTTAAAGAAGTATTGTGTATAATTTATCAATTTTTTCCAAAAGGGTATGGAAAAACCCATTTTACCAGAGAAATTTGGGGGAATTTGGGCCCAGTTGTGGGGGGAAGGGCCCACTCCCGGGGGGCACATTAAATTTTTGGGGGGCTTTGTAAAAAAGACCTGTGAGTCAATTTCATATGCCACATCATAGGGGAGAGGTGTGATAAAAGGGATCCTCTGGGATCAAAAAGATTAAAATTCCGGTTTTTTTTTGAATTGTTTTGTACACTAGAATTTGTGTGAGTAAACACAAATTTCATTTTATGTTATAACCCTCTTTTTATGGGAAACCCGCCCGTTCCCTTTGAGGGGGTTTTTTAGCATTTCAAACCCCTAAGAAACCCCTTTTGTCAGGAACAGATGTACAAAGGGGGAAATCTCAAGGGGAAACAATAAAGGGGGGCGAGTATTTTAAAACCCCCGCCCAAACCCCGGGTTTTGTTTCCAAGGAAAAGTATTTTATTTTTATTTATTTTAAAGCGCCAAATTTTAAATTTCCCGCGCGCTGTAAAATTCGGGGGGTTAAACATAAAAAGTCAAAAAGTACAAAATAAGTGATTAATGGGCAAGTGGCACGACAAGGGAAAGAGGACTCTAACCCGCGAAGGGGCCCTTACAATTTTACAAGGGGGGGGGAAAGAACAGGAGGTGAGGGGCAGACATTTTGTGGGGGGAAATATGACAAAAGGTTAGTTTTAGGGGTTTTAGGGAAGCCCGAAAAAATGGGTTTTCCCCCGGGGTTTTTTTTTTTTGAAGGGTGAAAAAAGGAGGAAGAGTCTGAAGTGTTGGGGCAGGAGTTCCAAGGGTTTGGGGAAAACAAAGGGAGAAGTTTGGAGGCGGTTTTTTTTGGAGGGGCCCTTTTAAGGGGAGAGCATAGGGGAAGGTCCCCGTGAGGGGCGGAGATTGCGTGGGGCGGAGATAAATTTGGGGAAAATTTGGGCAAGAAGTAAGGGGGGTAAGGTCATGGAGACCTTTTAGGTCATGGTTAGTAGCTTGAAAAAGAATTCCCCCTTGGGGAATTTGGGAAACCGTGAAGGGATTGGGAGATGGGGGAAGGGAAGGGGGTTTGCAAGGGAGAGGTGGATAAACGGGCAGCAGAGATAAAAGGGTGGATTGGGGGGGGTGGGGGGTGCTAAACGGGAGGGCCCCAGAGAAAAGGTGTTGCGTAGTCTAGGCGGGAATGACAAGGGCTTTTGGAAAAAAGCATTTTTTTTTTAGTGTAAAAGTTGAGGAATGGGGCGGATGCAAAAGATTTTTTTTTCAGGTGGGGGGCGGGAGGCAGAGGAAAGGGTTTTGGGGTGTTGGTTTGAAAGACAGAAACGGGTCTAGGATTACCCCGGCAGGGACTTGCGGAAAAGGGGAGAGTGTAAGCCCTTGACTGAAATTTGGGGAGGGGTAGAGTTGGCGGTGGGAAAAGGGTGATGAGGTTTTGGTTTTTTTCACATTTAGTTTTTTGGAGTTGTTGAGGAAGTAGGAAAAGGAAAGGGGCCCGATAGTCAGGGATCCGGAAGGGAAAAGAAGTGGAAACTGGGGCCCGGGGATGTAGGAGTTGGGTAAACGTTTGGGATAAAGGTGGTAAAAGAAAGCCGTGTTTTATTGATTAGCTGAACGAGGGAAAGAGTGTAAAGAGGGGAAAAAGTTAAAGGACCCAGGATGACCCTGGGGACCCCAAAAAAGGGGGAGGGAGGGGGTGGAGCGAGAATGAGAGACGCTGAAAGTCCCCATCAAATGAGGTCCCAGGAATCAGGAAAAAACCAAGTTCGAATTTTATCCCGGGGAGGGGGGAGAGGACTTGTTACAGGAGGGGAAAGGGAAAAATTCAAAGGGAAGGGGGACGGGGTTTAAAAGGAGGAGCAACCCGAGTATTTTTATAGGCTTTAGCAGTTTCAAGGGGCATTAGTGACTTCTTTTAGGGCCGGGTTTGGGAAATTTGGTTGGGGGGCCGGGAAAAAAGATTGTAGTGGGTCAAGAAGAGAGTTGGGGGGGAGGTAAAGGGGGACATGGGTGAAGGGTAACGTGCTGCCGAGGATTTGGGAAACAAAAGGGGCAGGTTTAGATGGGGCGGGTATTTGGGCAGAAAGGGGGGGGTCAAGGGTTTTTTTTTTGAGGATTTGGGGTGATAAAAGCAGGTTTTAAAGGGGGAAGGGAAGAGCAGAGGTTAGTGATAGGTTTTAAGGAAAGGGTGAGGGCCCGGGGTGATAAGCACTGAGGGGCTGGGGATGAGGTGGGGGTAGCAGGGATCAAGAAATAAAGGTGGTTTAAAGGGTTTGGGTTTTTGGGCCCGTAAAGAGGAAGTTGTCATGGTGACCGTGGGGAAAACAAAGTTAAGGGGGAAAGCGTTTTTTCAAGAAAAAGGGGGGTGGTGGGGGCCGGGGCTGAAGCTTTTTCCCGAATTGGGTTTTTCATTTGAAGGAAAATTAATGGCAAAGTTATCTGCGGGAAAGGGGGGATGGGGGGGGAGGTACTGGTGGACGGGGAAGAAGGGGTTGAAGGTTTTTTAATAATTTTTCTGGGGGGGGTTTGGGGCAGGGAGGGGTATGAGGTGGTGGAAAAAATCCTGTTTTGGGTGAGGGTTTTGCAGAAATTTTAAAAGTCTGCCCGTGAGTGTTTGTATACCCCGGGAAATCATCAGTGGGGTGAGTTTTACTTTTTCCCGTGGCGTTCGCAGCTCTGGAAGCAAAACCTCAGTTGTTTTGTGGAGGGCTTGTGCCAGGGGGTTTCTGTTGAATTTGGGGGTTCGTGTTTTGTGTGAAGGGAGCCGACTGGAAATCAAGGGGGGTGAAGATTGGGGTGGTTTTTAGAAAGTGGTGGGCAGCGTCGGGTCATTAAATGAGGAATGTAGAAAAAAGGTGCAAAAGGAAGTCAAGAGAGTGAGACGGTTGAGGCTTTTGTAGGTTTCCTCGGGGTCGTACTGGGTAGAGAAAAGGAGGGGGGCAAGGGGGGGTGGAGAGGTGGAGAAAAGGGAAGCAGGTTTTGGTTTAGATATGGGGTGGGGGAGTTCGGGGAAGTCAGAATGGGGCAGGGGGCGGGTGAAGAAAAGGCCAGTGTGTGTCCCTCTTTGTGAGTGGGTCCTGGGAAATTTCCCCTTTGGGAGGGTCCCAAAGGAAGGAGCAGAGTGGGAAAAAAAGTTTGGGGGAAAACAGAGTGGGGGGTGTGATTGGGGGTGTTGAAAATCTTTCCCCTGGGTGGGTAGTGGGGAAAAGGGCCCTGGCAGGGGCCTTTGGGTTCGGTAGGGCAACCGCCACTTGGAGGTTTGGGGGGGGCGTAGAAAGGGGCCCGAGTTCACCCCCAAAGGGGAAGAGTGTGAGGGAAGGCAGAGGTGGAGCAGGGAAAAAAAAAAGGAGCAAAGGGGTCAACAGGAGGAGGGCCCAACCCCCCCAAACCCTGCTTTTACCCGGGCGAGGAGTGTGGGTTTAAATTGGAAGGGCCGCTAAAAGAGAGTTTCGGCAAGGGAGGAAAAGTGTCAGAGGGGGTCAGCCAGGATTCAGTCAGACCAAGGAAGAGTAAGTTGCGTGAGATGAACAATTTAATGTATTAAAAAAGGAAATTTTTTACTTTCAACCGTGGAATCCGGAGCTTTCCCAAAGGGGAGGGGTAGAGGGGTAGGGGGGGGCAAGGGGGCAGAAGGGGTGGGGTATCAGGGTTTAAGGGATTAGCGGGAAAAATTTTTAGTGGTGAATCTGTTTTAGGAGGCAAGCTAAGGTGGGGAAAGGCGGGGGGGGGCCCTTTGGGTTTAGGGATATGGGCCCCCGAAAAACCAGAAAGGAGAGTGAAAGGGTGAGCATTTGGGGAGTAAAAAATAGACTGTAGTTTGGCAAATCTTTGTTTGGGAAAGGGGGGATTAACAGTGGAGAAGAGGTTTTTTTTTAGCGCCCGGTGGAGGTTCGAAAAGCAGGGGGAGATGTAGAGTTTTATTGTCCCACGAAAGGGGGTTTTGGGGGTAAAACAATAAGTGTGAGGAGAAATGGGGGGATTGCAAAAATGAGGGAAAAGAAAAGCATGGTTTTTAAACACAGGGTGATCCCCGGGGTGGGTTTGTCCCCGTAAAAACACAGTGATCCCGGTGGGTGGTTTGTTCCCCCGTAGATTAAACCGTTGATCCCTGTGGGTGGTTTGTCCCTGTTTATGGAGGCACTCTCTTTGGGTGGGACAGTTGAGGAGGGACTCTCTAAACTGGGAACAGTTGATGGGGGCGCTCTTGGTGGGAAGTTTTATGGAAAGGGGTCTTGGGGGGGGACATTGATGGGGGGCAAATCTTTTGGGGTGCGGACGTTGATGGAGGGAAATCTTGGCCCGGGACAGTTCATGGGGAGGCGCTCTCTGGCGGGGGCCCCGTTGATGGACACCCTTTAAATTTTTTGGAAAAAGGTATAGGAACACTCTCTGGCTTTGGGAAATGGGAATTTTGGGGCGCTTTTCTGGGGACAGTTGATGGAGGAAATCTCTGGCTTGGGGATTGGGAGATTGGGCCCCTTTAAATGGGTGGGGGGAAATTTATGGAGGCCCCCTCTCTGGGGTGGGGGGCAGTTGATGGAGGGGATTCCCGGGGTGGTATTATAGATGAGGGCAAATTGGGGTGGGACCCGGTGGGTGGAGGCCCCTCCTGGCTGGGACTGTATATGGAGGGGACTCTTTGGGTGGGAATTTGGGAGGCATTCTCTGGTGGGACAGTTTATGGAGGAATCCCCTGGTGAGACTTTTATGGAGGGACCTTTTCTGGCTGGGACAGTTTATGGGGGGCACCTCTGGGGGGGATTTTGAGGCCCCCTCTCTGGTGGAAAAGTATTTTGGGGACACTCTTAAACTGGGGATATTAATGGGAGGCGCCCCTCTGAATGGGGAAGTCCCAAGGAACTTGGGTGGTATTGTAGATGGGGACACCACTGGGTGGGACAGTTTTAATTTGGGGGCACTCCCCTGGCCGGGGGCAGTTTATGGGCATTTTCTGGCTGGTATTGTAAATGAGGGCCCCTTTTGGGTGGGACGGATGGAGGGACTCTTGGGTGGTATGTAAAATGGAGGCCCCTCTTTTTGGGTGGGACAGTTGATGGAGGCACTCTCCTGGCGGGACAGTTTATGGAGGCACTCTCTGGGTGAGACAGTTGATGGAGCACTCTTCCCGGCTGGGAAAAGTTATGTAGGCTTCTTGGCCTTTGGAAAAGTTGTGGAGGCCTCCCTGGTGGGACAGTTGATGGAAAGGGGTCTCCCGGCTGGGACCCGTTTATGGGGGCCCCTCTCGGCTGGGGAAAATTTTATTGGGGGCACTCTCTGGCTGGGAAGTTTATGGGGGCACCCTTTTTGGCTGGAAAAGGTAAAGAAGACATTCTTGGGGTGGTACAGGGTTTTTGGAGGCCTTCTGTGGGACAGTTTTATAGAGGGGACTCTCTGGCTGGTATTTTAAAATGGAGGCATCATGTGGGGAAAAGTTAGGAGGCAAATCTCTGGCCGGGGGCAGTTGGGGGGGGGCACTCCTGGCCGGGCAATTGAAGGGGGCCCCCCTCTGGCTGGGGAATTTTAGATGGGGCACTCACTGGCTGGGACAACTGAAGGAGGCACTCCCTGGTGGTTTGTATATGGGGGCGCTTCTGGCTGGGGCAATTTAAAAAAGGCACTCTTTTGGCTGGTTTTTGTAATGGGGGCACCCCAAATGGTTTGGGGCAGTTGTTTGGGGCAAATCTTGGCCGGGAACTTGTGGAGGCATTCTCTTGGCTTGGGATTGGATGAGGGGACTTGGGTTGGGGAAAAAGATTTAAAGGGACTTTTCCTGGCGGGACTGTATATGGGGGGCGCTCTTTTGGTGGGACGTTGATGGGCACCCCTCTGGCGGGGCATTTATGGAGGGACTCTCTGGCTGGGGACAGTTGTGGAGGCGGCTCTTGGGTGGGACAGTGTGATGGGGGGCAAATCTTGGCTGGGAAGTTAAAGGATCACTCTTGGCTGGGGCTTTTGATGGAGGGGACTCTTGGCCCGGAATAAAAATGGGGAAACCCCCCCCCCCTGGTACTGTATATGGTGGGGGGCGCTCTTGGCTGGGGGGCCCGTTTATTTGAAAACAATCTCTGGGGGTATTGTTAGGAAGAGGCACCACTGGCTGGGAAAAGTTGATGGAGGGACTTTTTGGCCGGGACCCGTTTTATGGAGGGGATTCTCTGGTGGGGATTGTAGATGAGGGCACCTTTGGGTGGGGGCAGGTGATTGGGGGGCCCCTCTCTGGCTGGTCTTTAAAAATGGAGGCCTCTTTGGCTGGGCAAATTGAAAGGGGCATCTTGGCTGGGACAGTTGATGGAGGCCACCCCCCCCCCTGGCTGGGACAGTTTATGGGGCGCTCTCCCCGGGGTGGGACAGTTGTGGGGGGGGCTCTCCCTGGCTTGGGGGCAGTTGATGGATGCAAATCTTTGGGTGGGGCAGTTGAAGGGTTTCTCTTGGCTGGAAAAGGGAATTTTTGGAAGGGCCTCTCTGGCTTGGTTTCTGTATATTTGGGGGCGTTCTTTGGGTGGGACAGTTGATAGAGGCACCATTGGGGTGGGAAATTTTAGATGGGACCTCACTTTTTCCTGGGAGATTTTAAAGGAGGAACCACTCTCCCGGGGCCCGGGGCCCGTTTGGAGGCATTCTCTGGCTGGGGATTTTTAGATGAGGGCCCCTCTGGCTGGGGCAGGGGATGGAGGGACTCTCTGGGGGAAAACAGTTGATGGAAAGGGAACCCCTCTTCTGGGACAGGGTTTATGGAGGCACTTTACTGGCTGGGGGCAGTTAACGGAGGCAACCCTTTTTGGCGGAAAAAGGTTTATGGAGCACTCCCTGGGTGGGACCGTATATGGAGGCGCTCTCTGGGTGGGACCCGTTTAAGGAGGCACTCCTTTGGGTGGTATTGTAATGGAGGCCCCTCAAAATGGCTGGGACAGTTGATGGAGGCACTCTCTGGCCCGGGGGCAGTTGATGGAGGGATTCCCCTGGGGTAAAGTAATAAGGGCACTCTTGGGTGGGAACCCGGTGATGGAGGCACTCCTCTGGCTTGGGACGTTTATGGAGGTGCTCCTTGGCTCGGACCCGTTGATGGAGGCATCCTGGCTGGGAAAGTTGATGGAGGGGACTTCTGGGTGAGACAGTTGAAAGAAAGGGACCTCTGGCGGGGGGGAGTTGATGGGGGCACTCTCTGGCTGGGACATTTTTATGGAAAGGGACTCTCTGGCCCGGGGACTGTTTATGGGGGGCACTACTTCTGGGACAGTTGAAAGGAGGGGACTCTTGGCTGGGGATAATTATTTTGGGTTTTAAAGGGGGCAGGCGGGTTGGCCGGTATCTCACTGGTGGGATTGAGGAGGGTTTTGCCAAAGATTTAGGCAGATGGGAGAGATAAGAGGTCAATGGAAATTGGAAGCCCTTAAAACTGTTGGTTTTGCTATTTCAGGAGGGAGTGACTAAAAAAGGCCGCAGCCATGTGTGACCAGGCAGGGTTTTTAAAAAGGGGCCCAGGCTAAGTTTTAGGGAAAATTTGGGAAAAATTAGTTTGCCGACCGGGTTTAGCAAAGTCCAGCTAGCATTTAGGAGACTTCTCCAAAAGGCCCAACAGGGGCCCTGTGGGCAAAAAAGGGGGAAAAAGAAGTTTTGTAAAGCTTATCTGGGGCCGGGGGGAGGCGCGGTCCCCCTCCCCCCAAAGGGGATTGTCTGGTTGCCTCCTTTAGTGCAGTGCAGGACAACCTCGGCCCCCTCAAACCCCCGGGGAGGACCCGGGGGGGAAACAAGCAGGGAAAATTCCGGTTGGGAAAAAAAAGGTTCAGTAATGTGGCTGAGGTCCACACAAACCTTCGCACAGTCCACAACCCCAACAACACACAAATCCCATAAACCTTTTTAAAAATACTAGTGAAAGGGAAAAACCCCGTTTTTAGTAAAGTGCACCACAGTCCCCTTAACCCCTTTGTAAATTTAAAGGGGGTTTATAGGTCAAGAAGGCAAAAAAATATTAAAAATTTTAAGCTTTTGGGGTAGGGTTTTTTCCCGCTTCAGGGGAAAAAACGGGCCCCTTTAAAACGGGGCCTTCTTTCTCTTTAGCAGGGCCAGGTTTTTTTCACGCTTTGTGCAAAAGCCCGCGGGCCCCCTTCTCGGTTTCCCGACCCCCCCATTTCAAAAGCATTTTTATGGGAAGCCCTCAAGAAACAAAAAAGCACCGGCGTATTATACAACAAAGTTTTATAAACGCCGCTGCCCCCAAAAAAAAGGGGGAGAGAAAAGACGAGCTTTTGTAGCAGCAATCTTTTTCTATTTTCCGCTATGGGGAAACCCCACTGACATTCGTATTCCCGGGGCTTTTAAAAAAAAGAAAAGCCCCCGAGTTTCGATCGTAATCATGTGCCTGTGGAAAAATAGGGCCTTTGGGTATTTACACTGCACAGAAAAAAAATCAGTTTTTTCCCGCGTTTTTTTTTTGTTTTCTAAAAACGCTGGAAAAAAAGACTGTAATTTTATTTCCAAAAGACTTCTATTGTAAAAACCTCCTGCTGTCTACACGAGCTTCTATTTTCTGCTCATTTTTTATACTGGTCGTATTTGCAACATGCTCTAAAAAATGCCAGAACAGGGCAGACAATTTACTACAGGAATGTAAAGTAAAAACCCCCGGACGTCTTTTGGCGCGTTTTTTGGCGAGTTTTCGCAGCGTTTTTTTTGGGCCCCGATTTTTCAATGAAAACCTTCCCAAAAACCCAATCCCACCTATAATGGTGTTACAAAGGGTTTTTCATTATCAAAATTGCATACAAGTCTCTGATGTGTCCTTGTCTGTAAACCCTTTTTTAATAAAATACCACGCTTTGGTCGCTAACGATTTTTGCGCAAATTCATTTTTTTTTCGCTAAAAATACGTTTTACAGATTTTGGGATCAAACAGTTTTTTTTACAGATTTTTGATGCTAAAATCCTTTTCTAAACATATTTGGCGCTAATAAAGTTATCTTCTACTAACGCTGAAAATACTTTTTTTACGGATTTTGGCGCCAGAATCCGTTTGTTTACGGATTCTGGCGCAAGAATAAGTTTTTTTACGTTTTTTGACACTAAAATAATTTTTTCATAGATTTCAGCGCTCATGACGTTATCTCGCTTCTGACGCCAAAAATACGTTTTTTTTATGGATTTTGGCGCAAGAATCCGTTTTTTTACGTTTTTTGGCACTAAAATAATTTTTTACAGATTTTAGCTGCTAATAACGTTATCTCGCCTCTGACACCAAAAATATGTTTTTTACGGATTTTGGCGCAAGAATCCTTTTTTTGGTGCAATTCATATTTTTTTCGCTAAAAATACGTTTTTTACAGATTTTGATGCTAAAATCCTTTTCTAAACATATTTTGGCGTTAATAAAGTTATCTTGCTACTAACGCTGAAAATAAGTTTTTTACGGATTTTGCCGCCAGAATCCGTTTTTTTACGGATTTTGGCGCAAGAATAAGTTTTTTTACGTTTTTTGACACTAAAATAATTTTTTTTTTAGATTTCGGCGCTAATGACTTACCTCACTTTTTACGAAAACCAAAAAAAAATTTTATTTATGGATTTTGGCGCCCAAAATTCCGTTTTTTTTATTATTTTTGTAACTAAAATAAAATTTTTTTAAAAATTTTGGGCGAAATAACGTTTTTTTTCCCCCTCTGACGCCAAAAATAAAATTTTTTTTAAAGATTTTGGGGCAAAAAATCCAATTTTTCCAAAAATTTAAAAAGGGAACAAAAAAAATTTTTTTTCCCGAAAAAGGCGACAACAAAAGTTATCTTCCCCTTTTGAAACCAAAAATAAAAATTTTTTTTACGGAATTTTTGGGGCCAAAAATCCTTTTTTTTTAACCCTTTTTTGGCGTAAAATAATCTTTTTTAAAAGATTTTGGCGTTTAAAAACGTTATCCGCTTTTGACAACAAAAAAAACTTTTTTTTTTCGGGTTTTGCCGCGAGAAAACCGTTTTTTTTTAATTTTTTTTCACTAAAAAAAATTTTTTTTTTACAAATTTTGTCGCAAAAAATTTTTTTTCTGCCTCGACGCCAAAAATACGTTTTTCTACGATTTTTTACAAGAAACCTTTTTTTACGTTTTTTTTCCACTAAAATAATTTTTTTACAGTTTTGGGGCTAAAAACGTTTCTCGCCCCAGACGCCAAAAAAAATATTTTTTTTCAGATTTTGGCCAATTTAAACCATTTTTTTTACATTTTATGGCACAAAAAAAAATTTTTTTTCAGTTTTTTGGCCCCTCAAAAAAAGTTATCCCCCTCGCTTCCCGAAAGCCAAAAAAACCCCTTTTTTTTTTCGGATTTTTGGGGGCAAGAATCCTTTTTTTTTTTTTTTCGTTTTTTTGGCGTAAAATATCTTTTTAAGATTTTTTCGTTAAAAAAAGTTATCTCGCTTTTGACAAAAAAAAATTACGTTTTTATTTTTGGATTTTGCCGCAGAATCCGTTTTTTTATGGGTTTTTTGGCACTAAAAAAATTTTCTTTTACAGATTTTTTCGCTTTAAATTTATCTCGCCTCTGACGCCAAAAAAAAAAACGTTTTTTTTACGGGGTTTTGGGCAAGAAACCTTTTTTTTGTTTTTTTGCCCCCAAAAAAAATCTTTTTTACCGTTTTGGCGCTAATAACATTATCTCGCCTCTGACGGCAAAAATACGTTTTTTTACGGATTTTGGCGCAAGAATCCTTTTTTTACGTTTTTTGCCACTAAAATAATCTTTTTTACAGATTTTGGCGCTAATAACTTTATCTCGCCTCTGACGCCAAAAAATAAATTTTTTACAGATTTCGCCGCCAGAATCTGTTCTTTTATGGCTTTTGGGGCTAAAATCCGTATCTTTACAGATTTTGGCGCTAATAAAGTGATCTAGCTTTTGACGCAAATAAATACGTCTTTTAAGGATTTCGGTGCTAAGATCAATAGCTTTAAAAATTTTGGCGCTAATAAACTGTTCTTGCTTCTGACACTAAAAATATATTTTTTTTACGGAATTTGGGGGCAATAATGCGTTTTTTTTTTTGGGTTTTTGGGGCTAAAAATCCTTTTCTTTTCAGATTTTGACGCTAATACAGTTATCTTGCTGTATGGAAAGATAATGTGGGTTTTTTTGGATTGGGTGCAAAAATCTGGTGCAAAATTTAATAAAGTAAATTTTGAACGCAGCAGCCTCACACAAAGGACAATGTGCTCACAATGGCTACAGTGATCTAAAGGAAGTGACTACTTAACATGTTAACTCCACCTGTAGGGTGTAGTTTACATCCAATGGCTTAATTTGTGCATAAATTAAAAAGCAGAGCAAAGATGCTCCAAAAAATGAAAAACGCGCCAAAAAAAACGGACGTTTTTTCAGCTGCTTTTGACAGGTAGTAGACAGAAAACTCAGTTTCATGAACGTTTTTAGTAATTTGTTTTCAGGTCGTTTTTTGTCCACTGCAGTGTAGACATAGCCTTATGTATACAGAACGGGTTGTAAAACGTAATAAATGTGGCTACAGCCCATGTTGTACAAACACGTGGGTAATAGAACTGTCAAAAGAGACTTTGGTGAGGTTCTGCAGACCTATGCTACAGATTCCATTCCCAAAGGGGGGGTGGAGGCCTTTGAGCTGTGACAATACAAGCAATGCAGAATACCACTACCAAATACACATAACACATACACTCACCGGCCACTTTATTAGGTACACCTGTCCAACTGTTTCGTTAACACTTAATTTTTTATTTAGCCAATCACATGGCGGCAACTCAGTGCATTTGGGCATGTAGACATGGTCAAGACAATCTCCTGCAGTTCAAACCGAGCATCAGTATGGGGAAGAAAGTGATTGAGTGCCTTTGAAACGTGGCAGGGTTTTGTTGGTGCCAGAAGGGCTGGTCTGAGTATTTCAGAAACTGCTGATCTCCTGGGATTTTCACGCACAACCATCCTAGGGTTTACAGAGAAATGGCCCGAAAAAGAAAAAACATCCAGTGAGCGGCAATCCTTGGGCGGAAATGCCTTTTTGATGCCAGAGGTCAAAGGAGAATGGGCAGACTGGTTTGAGCTGATAGAAAGGCAACAGTTGACTCAAATAGCCACCCGTTACAACCAAGGTAGGCGAAGGATCTCTTAAACGCACAGTACGGCGAACTTTGAGGCAAAATGGCTACAGCAGCAGAAGACCACACCGGGGTGCCCACTCCTTTCAGCTAAGAACAGGAAACTAGGCTCCAATTTCCCCAAGCTCTTTGGGAAATTGGACAGAGAAATTGGAAAAACGTTGCCTGGTCTGATGATCTCGATTTCTGCTGCGACATTCGGATGGTAGGGTCAGAATTTGGCGTCAACAACATGAAAGGCATGGATCCATCCTCCCTTTTGTATCAACGGTTCAGGCTGGTGGGGGTGGTGACATGGTGTGGGAATATTTTCTTGGCACCCCTTTGGCCCCTTGGACAATTGAGCATCGTTGCAACACCTTTGTGGAATCTATGCCACGAAGATTGAGGGCAGTTTGAAGGCAAAAGGGGGTCCAACCCATTATAGCTGGTGTACCTAATAAAGTGGCCGGTGAGTGTACATACAATTCCTATGACAGTTATAAACAGACCTTATGGTAATATCATCGGACCTTGTCCTGACAGATAGATTAAAAGATTTGCGTACATCAGCCTCTGATTGTCATTGCACCTACGGTACTTTGTATTCGACACAGACATCAATAGCGGTATAATGTCTTTACTTGGACCTTTGTAACCCTTTCTCATCTATGGGTCAAATTATCAGGGTATTGTGAGTACCATATAACCCTTTTCATCTGTGGGTTGTATTATTAGGGCATTGTTGTTATTATTATGCTTGGTGCTCTATCTATGCCCTAGAGTTGGTTATGCTTTATGCCCTAATATTTACTAACCTTTTGATTATTCTGGTACTATTTAAGCCATTTGTCATTGTAATGTGACTCTTGTTTGCTCTTTATTCTCTCCATGATGAACTTGATTCTATTGTAAAGGGAAATGCGTCAGTGACATCATTAGGAAGTAGACAAGTGATTACTTGTATGGTAACTTTATTAGGAAGTAGACAAGTGATTACTTGTATGTTATATAGCATTGGACCATTAATATTTATGGTATTATTGTTGTAAATGAGTCTTATTATCTTAATTTGGTACTTAGGGTATATTTAGGGTTTTTAGGGATAGGTTCCTGATTAGGGTCGCCTTTGTTGGGGCGGGGTCCCTGTGTAGGTAGGGTGTTGGTCTATTTTGATGTTTTGTACTTGTGGGACACACATCCTTTTTGTACTTCATACTTTATTAGTGTAAAATCCCCTTTCTTTGTAGGGGTTTCGAAGCCCTGTGATATTCAACAATTTGGTCTGTGATTTTACATATTTAGACAGCCTGTCTAAATTTACATTGTAAAACTTTAAGACAGCAATAATAAATACAGGTCAATGTGTGTGAAACTACCCTACATGAGTGATCTTGCTTTCAGACTTCTTAATGAATTTTGAAATCTAAAGTTAAGAATGTATTTAAAGGGGTGTTCCGACAATAAACTTTAAAATAATATCGGAAGGATACACCATCAAAGTTTGATAGATACAGGTCCCATTTCTTGGATGCGTATCCATCTCGGTAATTGGTCACCAAAAGTGTTTGTACAGAATGGAGAGCAGGTCCTGACAATATGCCATCATTGTCTATGATGGAAACACCTCTTTAAGGGGAGGAGGAGTCTCTCTTCCATTACTTTAAGGGGTTTTCTCACTACAATGATTAGCTTTTAACATGTATGGAAAGTAAATGAAGACTATTACTAGATATATCACTTTGTTGATTTTCCTTTAGTCAGGAGATAAAGAAGATTTTAGCTTTCTTAGCTTTAGCAACAGACTTTGTTTACTTTACAAAATTAGAAGTTTTCATTCTTTAGAACTCTGTAGCCTTGTAAAGTAGCTACAAGGGACGCATTGGTCGCATTTGTGACCATACCCCTGAGCCAGGAGGACTCACAGGCCCCACTCACACCACAGCTGCATCACTAGGTCACATAGACCCAGGGACGCAGCAATTGCAGCTGGACGTAGCAGCACAATGTACAGATGCACTCGCTTCACTGCCTTTACTAGGCCCTAAGCATATAGTTAGATTTGGGGCCTACCAGAAACCAGAAGTGACATCCAGGAGTGAATGACTTGATGACATCATGCCGCCTGCTCTATACTAAAGGAAGTGTTTGGTGGGAGAATGGGGAGAGGTAATTTTTTTATTTTTAAAAAGGCGCCCTGTATATCTATCTACCTCCTGAGGGAAACTTTCTGGTGGGGGACCTGTATCCCTGCCTAACTACTAGAGGAAACTACCTGTATACCTGCCTATCTACTGGGGAAAACTAGAAAGTGGAGAACTCAGTATACCTACCTATCTCCTGGGGGAAACAAAATAGTGCAGGGCCTTGTATACTGAGAGAAACTATATAGTGGAGGACCCTATACATATGCCTACCGAGGGGACTCTGTATACTAACCTATCAACTGGGGGACCATATGCATATGCCTTTTGGGGGACCCTATGTGCTTATCTACTGAGAGGACCCTATATACAATTCTACTTGTCTACTGAGGGTATCTATATAGCTACGTAAAGTTGGACAATACATCTCCCTACCTACTTTGAGGACCTTTGTACTTAACTACCTACTGAGGGGGGCTATATATCCACCCATCTAATAAAGGGGCCTATATACCCATGAAGGGCTGCCCACTAGTAGATCTGTATACTTACGGAGTGGTCCTGTTTAACTACATTCTGAGGGTCCTTACCTACTGTGGGAGGCCTATGTACTTGCCTACCTACTGAGGGGATTATATAGCTACTTCATGGTGGCCTACCTATCTACCTATGTAATGAGGGACTTATCTACATTCAGGGGGATTACATACCCATGTACCTAATATGGCCTTATATACCAAAGTGGATTTTTCCTACTTGATAGGAAGAGTCTGCCATTTATTTGAGGGTCTAACGTACCTAAAAGGAGTGTCTATCAAACAACATGCATAATTTCGGGGCTGCCTACTATATAAGGTGTATACCTACCTACTGGTGGCACAAATGGGGGCCCTAAAAACATCTGGGGGCACTTTCACTGTTTGGTGTGCAATTACTTTGTGGGACACTAAAGGGGAATAATTGTTACCATTTGGGGTGAAAATGGTGGGGATTTTTGTACATGGTGGGATTGGTGGGGAAGTCTGGAAAAGGGGGATTTTTAAAATATTTGTGTGGCTAATTCTGCAGGGACAAGTTGTGGACAGGAGAAGTCATCATGATGGTATGGACAGGATGGAAAAGAAAAAGTAAAGTGAACAACTCAGAGAAGACATCTCCTGTATGTGCCTGGATGTAACTGCAATCTAATTATATCACTATATGGACACTGTACGGTGGTAATAGTGGTCTTAGTGTAATGGTTTATACTCAGAAACAGTACAATGGTTTTATTCAGTGCCATTTTGGTAGTAATATGGGGTCATGGTGTGGCAGTATTATTTGGTCCTTGTATACTGTTGTTATTGGTATTATTAGTTTTGGCATACTGGTTTGGTCAGTGACATTTTGATGGTCTTTAGCCCCTATTCTGCAGTCCTGTCAGTGTAGTAGGAATAGCTAGGAACAGCACAGCTGATATGTCAATCATTAACAAAAAACCCAAACCACACCCCTGCAGGATGTGTGGTCTAAGCTGACTGTACCTTTTAAGTCAGGGTAAAAAAAATAAAATAAAAAAAAAACCTTGAATAGGTGTCATTAAATTTTTTTTTTTTATCTATTTCTGGTTTTGGCATGAAAGATCTGAACATGACAACACACCTTAAAGGTGTTTAAATGCAGCCTTTTAATACATAGTCAAGAAAAAACATTCCCTTTTGTGTGGTTTTCATTTGATCAGCGGCCTGGTTTGGCATCAACCTAAAATTTGAAAAACCCCCCCTAAGAACAACATCTTTCATTTAAACTTAACTTTGATCTAGATTTTAACATTTCGTTCCTTCTTTTAACCTTTCTTTTATTTAAAGATTTTCATTTTTATAAAAAAACATACTCCTTAGATTTTGTAACCACATAAATCCCTAAAGTCTGGGGATTCAAAAAATTTATCCAAAAAATATTAATTTAGCAAATTGGTTTTAAAAAAACCTTTTAACATCTTTTGAAAATTAAAAATTTATGCTAGAAATAATCTTTTGAAATATTAATGTGGACAACTGATAATTTTAGACATGTAATAACCCATTCTAATAATTAATGCAAGATGAGCTTGTTCACTTTATTATTTATTCAGTATATAATGACTGGAAATAAAATAGTTGTGCAAAATGCTATAAAGAAATTAGCAGCAGTAAGTTGTGGATGTTGTCTCTAAAATAAACGCTGTAGGTTGGATGTCCTTATTAAAAACTTATACAAATTCTACTGCTTCATTTAAACATTGTTATAATGACATTCTGTCACTAGCAGTTCTGACACATCATACCACACAGTTTTACTTCTTTTAATTAAATGAGACCTGCCACATCAATGTGTCAGACTTTCAAAGTAAAAAAAAACCCCTCAAACCCATATGTTATGTCGTAAGTCTATGCTTGCCTATTAAAGGGTTGCGTTGGGGTATCTTGAAACTTTAAAAATGAAGGTTTTTTTTTAATGTCAAATTTTACATATAAAATATATATAATATATATTATATATTATAAAAAAATTTAATAAAAATTATAATATTATATATATATAAAGAGAGATCTAATATTATATATATGCAAAATCTTCTTACATCAAGTACATCATGAGAAAAAGAAAGTACACCCTCTGGTGTACAGTTGAAAACAGAAGTTTACATGCACTATATAAAAAGCCACAATTATTTTTTTCTAACTATCGAATGAAAAAGAATAAACCTTACCCGTTTTAAACAATTAGGTTTACCAAAATAATTTATTTTCCAAATGCCAGAAATTGAGGGGGAAAAAATTTTTAAAGGGATTTTTATTAATTTTTTGCAAAAATCAAAAGTTTAAATAATTTCATTATATTTTGGTGCATTGCACTTAAACTGTAGACTTTGGGGCAAATTTTTGATATCCCTTCCGCAAGCTTCTCACAATATTGTTAGGTGTTTTTGGGCCAATTTTCCCCCTGACAGAATTGGGGTAACGAGCCAGTTTTGTAAGTTGCCTTGCTTTCAACTGCCTTTTCAGCTTTCCCCAACATTCAATAGGATTGAGAACTGGCCTTTGTAATGGCCACTCCGAAAAATTGACTTGGATATCCTTAAGCCACTTTGTAAACAGTTTGGCAGTATGCTTCGGGTCATTGTCCATTTGGAAGATCCATTTTTGCCCAAGCTTTAACTTCCTGGCTGATTTCTTGAGACGTTGCTTCAGTAATGCCACATAATCTTCTTTCCACATGATCAGTGATGAGCGATTGTGTCAACAATCGTTATCGAGTCGATAGTCGATATCGTCAATTATCCTGACAGTGTTGACAATTGCTTGGCTATCGAGATCATCCGAAAGTCCGATAGTCGTCCGCTATCGAGAAGGTTTTTCGATAGTGAGCGTCAGTATGAGCGATGACCATTAAAGTCTAGGGGAGAGCAACACACTTCATTATTAACACCCAAACAAGGCTGAGAAGGCTGAAGTATTGATCATCCTCAACAGTCCAAATGGATACGTGCTACACTTTGGCAAAACACGTTATAAAAGTCACAGAAAAAAAGTCACCGACCATTCACTATCCCTGTCTGTACCACTGCCCGACCCTTAAACTGCATCACCCACAAATTAAAAAGTGGCCAGAAGGCAGTAAGATTTGAAACCATCATGTTACTTGAACTGGACATTGAATATCCATTCCTGGAACGCAGCATTGAGCCCAAACCTGCATGACCCCAGATTTAAAAAGTGCCGCAAAAAGGAGTCCTTCAACCACCATTTATAGCTTCACTGGACATTGACTATACCTGTTCTGGGACCGCAGAATACCATTATAACCGTCCTACCCCCTGATTAAAAAGTGCGGGTAAAGGAGTCTGTTATGTCTGTATCTGTTATGATGTCGTATAATACACGTATTTTTGCACCTTTCAATTCTCCGGTGGTGAATATAGAATGTGCTTGTTTTAAGATTTACGTAATGCTGCGTCAATGAACAATGCTGGGGTGTGCAAAAGTCAAAAAACACTTAACTGTTATGTTTTGTATATAATAAACGGTAATTTCTGCACCTTTCAATTCACCTGTGGTGAATAAAGAATTGGCTGTTTACGATTTAACGTAGATGCTGCGTCCAAGAACAATGCTGGGTGCGCAAAAGTCAGAAAACACTAACTGTTATGGTTTTGGTATAATAAACGGTATTTTTTGCACCTTTCAATTCCACCTGTGGTGAATATAAATTCTGTTTTTAAGATTTACGTAGGAGCTGCGTCAATGAACAATGCTGGGTGCGAAATCAAAAACATGTAAATTTATGTTTTGGTATAATAACCGATATTTTTTGCACCTTTCAATTCACCTGTGGTGAATATAGAATTGCTGTTTTAAGATTACGTAGAGGCGCCTCAATGAACAATGCTGGTGCCAAAAGTAAAAAACACGTAACTGTTATGGTTTTGGTTTACAGTAAACGTTATTTTTTGCACCTTTCAATTCACCTGTGGAATATCGAATTGCTGTTTTAAGATTTACGTAGATGCTGCGTCATTGAACAATGCTGGGTCAGGCAAAAGTCCAAAAAACACGTAACTGTATGTTTTCTACGATACACGGTATGTTTGGCAACAAACTACCTGGTGCTGACTACAAGATTGCTGAATTGTAATTTAAGTGCAAGGTGGATATATCTACAGCACAGGTGCCACATGGGTAAAATTGAACATGATCACCGATCTAGAAATGTATACTGATAATAAAATGGAGTTGTTGCACTAACAAAGAGACCTGGCAGTTACTAAAATGATGTGGTATCCAAAATAAGTATCAGGCGGGCCCAATATCCTCGAAATATTTCAATAGCAAATGTTATTAATAAAGAGATTCCACGACAATGTTCTAACACTAAGTCTTGGTGAACTTATCCAGTGTTCTTTATAGATAGAAGCTATGTTCTGTGTTCCGCCCGCTGGCCCCCCCCCCCCCGCTCCCACCGCCGTGAATTATAACAGCGGTAGATCTGCTGCTTAAATTCTCTAGCTAACTACATAAAATCTCAAAACGCTAATCTAACTAAATTGGAAGGATCACAGCTAATAGTAGAGGTTTCTCTGTGCAGAAATAGAACAAATTTCGCTGACTGTTAGGCCACAGGCAGCGTCCTTGCCATGAGACGCTGAGAGACACGGAGTGCGGAAACAGGAAACGCTGTTTCTATGTAAAACGGAGGTCATGTGATTTTTCCAGCCAATCCAACCAACTCATCCCAGTCCATGACCGTCGCACACCACATCACCCCTGCACTATTCTGTAAATCTGATTTGCTGGCCGCCAAAAATACAGGAGGCGCCGAAAAAGCGCGATCTTAATAGAATAATCACAGATTTTATCCTTAAAGGTATCCGCTTGATCTGAAATTTCGATCACCATAAATTCCTTCCGATTCAACCTATTGTCGGATAAAAATCGCTCAACCCTAATCATGACGTATCCGATAGTCGATAACAGATTATCGCCAATGACCATTATAGTCTAATGGGAGAGGAACAACAACCTTCAATCTTTCACCCAAACTGGTAGAGAACTGGAATTAGACATACACAACAGTAAACTGTATACTGCTCATCTTAGGCAAGAACAATTAGCAACAAGAGTCCACAGAAAAAAAGTTACAGACTATTCACTATCCCTTCCTGTACCACAGCATGCCCCTTAATCCAGCATGACCCACAAAATAAAAAGTGCCAAAGCAGTATTATGTACCATCATTTTTTACTTGAACTGGACTTGACTAATGCATGTCCTGGACTGCACGCATGACCCTTAAACCGTCTGACCCAACAGCTTAAAATGATGCTTGAAATAGAGTCTTTGAACCACCATTTTAGTTGAACTGGACATTTGACAATGCCTGTCCTGACCTCAGCATGACCCTTAAACCTGTCTTACGACAGAATAAAAAATACCGAAAAAGCAGTCTTTGAACCACCTTTTAAGTTGAACTGGAAATTGGACAATACCTGTCCTGTACCACAGCTAGAGATGGCGAATTTCTCAAAAATTCATTCGTCCACATCGCCGAATTCCCCGACAAAATTCATTTAGGTTCCGAATTACTTAGGGACGAATCACGTTAAAAAACATCTATATCCAGGCGCACAGACTGCAGGGGTGCTGTATAAGGTGTGCCATGCCTTAAATATCAAGGGAGCTTGTTTCGTCTTCCTACAATGTTGTGTTTTAGTATGACATGCATATACTTGCCCGCCGCTCTTAGAACGCTATCACTCTATAATCTCCTGGGCCACTTAAGAGGGCAAAACGACCAAAAAAACGAAGCCGAAAAGTACCCGAAAAAGATCATGCCAGCGAAAGCTGGAAAAAAAAAGTCTGAGAGACTCAGGTGGAACATAAGTGACAGAGTTGGAGGTGACAGAAAGCAGCCACAGCAGCATGAGGTCAGAGAGTGGCACAATGGCATTCTGGAGGTGGCAAAAACAGGAGGAGGCACAGAGTGGCACAATGGAACCAGTGGGAGGTCAAGGCAGCAGAAGCATGAGGTCAACAGTGAACACTAACAATCTGGATGTGGCAAAACCTGTAGTAGGCCACAAGATGGCCCAATGACAGAGAGTGGAGGACACGGCAGCAGCAGCATGAGTCAGACTGTGGAACAATGACCATTCGGAGAGGTGCAAAAACAATAGCCACAGAGTGGGCACAAGTGACACAGGTGGAGGAGTCACGGCAGCAGCAGCATGCGGTCCGACAGTGGCACAATGACATTCTGGATTTGGCAAAACAGTAGTAGGCCACAGAGTGGCACAATGACAGAGAGTGGAGGTGACGGCAGCAGCAGCATGCGGTCAGACAGTTCCACAATGAACTTCTCGAGGAGGCACAAACAGGAGTAGGACACAGAGTGGCACAATGACACAGTGTGGAGGTCCCGGCAGCAGCAGCATGAGGTCAGACAGTGGCAAAATGACATTCTGGAGGTGACAAAACAGTGTAGGCCCCAGAGTGGCACAATGGGCAGAGAGTGGAGGCACGGGAAGTAGCAGCATGAGATCAGATAGTGGCACAATGACACAGTGTGGAGGGTTACGGCAGCAGCCAACAGCAGCATTATGAGGTCAGGCAGTTGGGACAATGACATTCTGGAGGTGCAAAACATAGAAAGGGCCCCATAGTGGCACAATGAAAGAGAGTGGAGGGTCACGGCCCGGCAGCAGCATGAGGTCAGACAGTGGCACAATGACATTCTGGAGGTGGCAAAAAAAGGAGTAGGGCCCCAGAAATGGCACAATGAACAAGGTGGAGGTCACGGCAGCAGCAGCATGAGGTCAGACAGTGGCACAATGACATTCTGGAGGTGGAAAAAACAGGAGTAGGCCACAGAGGGCCACAATGAAAGAGAGTGGAGGACACGGCAGCAGCAGCATGAGGTCAGACAGTGGCACAATGACATTCTGGAGGTGGCAAAAACAGGAGTAGGCCACAGAGTGGCACAATGACAGAGTGTGGAGGTCACAGCAGCAGCAGCAGCATGAGGTCAGACAGTGCACAATGACATTCTGGAGGTGGCAAAAACAGAGTAGGCCACAGAGTGGAAAAATGACATAGTTTGGGGTCACGGGAGCAGCAAAGAGGTCAGACAGTGCACAAGACATTCTGGAGGTGGGAAAAAAGGAGTAGGCCACAAGTGGCACAATGACACAGGTGGAGGTCAGGCAGCACAGCATGAGGTCAACAGGGGAAAATGACACGGTGTGGTTAGGGCAGCCCCCAAATGCGCATGGGGTCAGACAGGGGCACAATGACATCTGGGGTGGAAAAAACAGAGTAGGCCACAGAGTGGCACAATGAACGTGGGATTCACTGCCCAGCAACAGCATCAGCGACAAGGCAAAAGGAGAAAATGACAGAGTGTGGAGGTGGGTGGCAATCCTCCCTTGTAAAGATGGCTGTACTAGGGAAAAACTGGCAAAAAGGGGGGGCATCAGGGGGGGGGCATCGAATAGTGACGGGCAGGTATTTTTGAACCCAGACTCATTCTCACGTTAGGGTGAGGCTCAGGGCTGATGTTACTGCGTCTAAGGAATTGGTTTTGGAAACCCGGGCCCGATCCACGCCTGATTCCTTGACAAAGGGTCAGTCTTTCCCAAATTTTCCCGGGAAAAAGCGGGTTCCCCTTGGGGTAACGATGGCCCCCCCCCGCACGAACACCCCTCTGATCCACACTATGGCCGGAGGACGTTCTCCACTGCAAATCGGCAAGTTGCGGCCTCCATCAATTTTTGGCTGTCCAGGCCCCAGGGGTTTCAATTTGGGTGGCAGATCCTGCCCAAGTAGCCACCCCCCTTTTGGTTCGGGTCGCTCCAGGTCCTGCGCTGCTGCTGCTGGGCACTCCCCTCCTCACAGGCGGGGGGAAAAGGAAAAGCGCTCATCAGTGATTCCGACTTAGGTTCTGCTATGGAGCGGTAGTTTAACCCCCCCCCCCCCACCTTCCCCCAGCACCACGGCGGGAAATCGTGAGCGCTGAAAAACCCCCCGGTCAGCCTGTCCAAAGGGGGGAAACGATGCCACAAAATAGGAGGGGCCCAAACGACTGAGGATTTCCCTATAGTATTTGAGTTTGTCCCCCCTCTCGGCGCGGGGAAATAGGCTCCCTTTTGGCCCGGTAGCGAGGGTCCAATAGGGGGAGAGCCAGAATTTTCCCTCTGCCGGAGCGACTATTCGGTTCATAGCCGGGAAAATTCGCATGCTCCGGGCCATCGCACAAGTGACTCAGAGGGCCCCTGCCTCCATCCCATGTATACTGCCACGGGGGTTGCGGGTCTCGCCTCTCTTCTCATCCCCATCTACCCCTCCACTGCCCCCTGCTCCTCCTCTCTTGTCACCGGGGTTTAGAAAATCCCTCATTCACCAGACAATGCTTTGCTCCAATGTCCCCCTCCCCCTCCATTTCGTCCCCACCGGACTCAGGGCCGTGAGAGTAGCGCCACGTCCCGCCCCCTGCTCAGACGATTTTTCACATCGTTCCAAAACTAAAGCGGGGAATACTTTTTCATCCCTGTTGGCGTTGACAATAACGTCGCCCCTCGAAGGGCCCCCCAAAAACGGCTTTTCACGATGAGCTCCCCATGGCTGACATAAAATTCACGGGGGAGTCTCCTGTCCCCTGGATCACAAAAAATCGTTTTAGGGCCTTTTTCTCTGTTCAACAGTCGGTCCAACTGTGCGGGCGGGAAATTTCCCAACGGGTGGAAAAAATCGCATATCAAGTGTTTGGGGGAGGCCGTTCTGCCACTGCAATTCGAGGAGGGTTTCTGGCTTTGTAGAAGGGATGAAGTGCATGCACGTTTTTTCCGGCCATTTCAGAATGTTCTAAGATCGGTGGAAAAACTTCGGAACCTTTTTACAACCAATTGAACACATGCCCATGCAGGGCTTTGGGCCCTCCCTCCACGTGCAGTGCGGACACCATGTTACTCCCTTGTCTTTCCCCTGGTTCCGATTTGCAGTTGGGGCAAGAAAGCCACATTTATTTCTTCTGCATGACGCCGAGCAGTTTCCCCCCTCTTGACTTCGTTTGCCGAGGGAACAGGGTAGAACTGCTGAAACCGCTGTGCCCTACCCAAAGTGGTATAGGGCAGTATTTGGGGGCTTAATGTGGTGGTGGGGGAGGGGGAGGAGGCGGACATTGGCCCCAGAACCGCAGTTTGACAACGTGGAGGGGGAAAAACAGCGCTCCTGTCCAAGTTTTGTGTGCCTGGGGAGGAAGCACTTCACCCCTGGGGTGTAAAGGGGAAAGTACTGGCCCTGACCGTAGTTACAGCTCCAGCGTCCGCGCGCTGTGCACTTGGAACAAACCCAACTCAAGGACGGCCCACTTCCCCGTTCTACATATTTATGAAAATGTGGACTGCCTTTTTGGAAAAAAAATTACGCTTGGAATTTCCATATCAGCTCGGCACAAACCATTAGTTCTCTGAACGGTGCAGAGTCCACCTTTTGGGAAAAGGGGGGGAGCAGTACCAACAACTTGGGCAGAACACGGGAAGCTTCTGCACCTTAGGGTGGTTGGGCGCTATTGTTGTCTCTTTGCAAAGCCTCGCTGAACACTGCTGGGACCCCGGTAGCGAGGGCAGGACATCTGGACCGGGAGATGAGTCAAAGAGAAACAGCTCCCTCTGCGAAGTGGGGAGCCTTGACTGGGTGCAATGGCTTGGCCACTGGGCGTGCGGGGGTGGTTGCTGCGGCGGCAGGATGGCCAACACTGACCCGTTTCCCCCAGGCCAAAGGATGGTGACGCTGCTTGTTGACCAGGCCCCTGTCCAACGTTACTCCCCGGGGCCCCTTTATTTCTGCTACAATTCTAATTTTCCCCTGTTCGGCTCCTCCGGTGTCTAGGAAAAAACTGCCCCACCGCCAAAATATTGATTTTACCCCAACGCTCCGCACTGAGGACTAACCCCCGCTGCTCGCTGACCCCGTGCCGCACTTTTTGGGCCTGCAACGGGTTTTTTACCCCCTGCAGCTTGCCTCCCCACCCCAACTGCGCATCCGTGACTCACGGCCACACAACCCCCTTTTGGGTGCCGCTCCCGACCGCAAGCTGACGCCCTCTTCTCCTGACAGTAAGCCCTTGCCCCACCCGGCTCCCAAGGCGTCGGCTACATACATCTATTTGGTTTTCATCGTCACTGCTGTCCTCACACCGGTCTTGGAATCAGAGGGACCCCCCCAACAGACCCCCCCATGCCAATTTCCACATCTATACTTTTCCGCAACGGGCCAAGAAGCAGGGATTTCGGCCCATTTCCTTGCTGCCAAGTAGCTGCTTACTGCCCTCCCAAAGTTTCCCCTCGTATATAGTGGCGCGAGTCCAACCACAAGTAATCTCTGGCTGGGGGAAACCCGGGAGGGACAAGGGGGGTTAGGACGGGTGGGGGCCGCTGACCCCCTCCTGGGCCTGCCAACAAAGGGTTTTCTGAGTTCCCACCGACTTTGGGCTGGGGTTGTCAGATGTCACTGGGGGGAAAGTGGATGCCCTAGTCAACCAATAAAAGCCCCCTTTGGGGTTTCCCCGTCAAAAAGGGCCGCTAGAGACAGCGGCATTGTGGCCTCACCGATGACCCCTGGGACGTCCCTTGCTTGCTGTACCTGGGCCCTCCGGGAATGTTTGTGCCACCCCGCGGGTAAAGAGCCCCCACCCTCTGTCTACATCTGTTTTGTTCTAAAATTAAACACTGTTTGATGAAGAATCGTAAGAAAATACCACCCGTATTTGATCCAAAGAACCCATAAAAGCTTGGGAAACCCCTTTGGATAAAAATTTGCGTCCACAAAGGGCCAGGAAAAATTTTCCCTGTATGGTCGTTTAAAAACACTGTGTATTTTACTAAATTTAAAAAGCACAAAAGGCTTAATTAAAACCTTCGGATAAATTATGCTACAGGCAAAATTGCTTTTTTGCGGTGAAAAAGAGGTTTTTTTTAGTCACTACAAAAGCAGAACAAAGCTTTAAATTTAAACCCCCGGATGTAAATTGCCAAAAGAATTTAGCAACCAAAAAATACCACTTTGTAGCGTGTTAAATGGCGTGATTTTTTCGGTAAACCCGCAAGAGGAAAAACTTTTTTATTAACCTTTGGTTTTAATTATGCAACAGGAAAAAGTCTATTTTGGCTTTGAAAAAGAGGTTTCTTTTTTGTCACCACAACAGCAAAATGCCAATTACCCCCTGGATGTAAATTTTGCAAAAGAATTGAGCAACCAAAAAAGAAGTGGTATTTTGGGTTGTAAATGTATTCATTTAAATGAATACATCAGGAAAGGCTTAGGTAACCCCTTGGGTATTCAAATTCGTAGCAGATAGCATTTAAAAAGTATATGCAGCTGCATTGGGGCGACACTGGACTTCATTCCAATACCCCACAAAAAAAGAAATTAGAACGTTTAAAAGAAACGTCTCTGAGACAAGCTGAGACACCCCCCACAAATTGCTGTTTAAAAAAAAGAGTTCTTTGTAAGAGATATCATTTTCACCCGGGGACACCTTCCTCAATCAGTCAGTGAGGGGTATAGCTCCCGCGCGCGCCCGGGCTTTTTTAGTGCGGGGGACGTCACAGAATCCCCCCGGGCCCCCTGTTGGCTTAATCTATGCACAGTCATTAGGCTATACCCCTTTCTTTCCCCAAAATTCTTTCCCCTTTTAACGCCATGGCTGCAGCATTTTAGAATCAAAAGCAAAGTTCTTTCACCCCGAAGTACCCCCCAAAATTCGACCCTTGTTCGAACCGAATTTTTTCCCGAAATTCTAAACGAATTCCCCTTCGTTAAATCATTTCGCCCATCTCTAACCCGCAGATAACCCTTAAAACCTGTCTGACCCCCAAAAATTAAAAATTTTCAGAAAAAAGGATCTTTTAACTCCATTTTTGTTGAACTGGACTTTTACATGCCTGTCCGGACCGCGTATGACCCCTAAAAATTTTGAAACAAAAGAATTTAAAAAATGATGAAAAAAAAAGTCTTTGAACCACCATTTTAGTTGAACTGGACATTGACTATACTTTTTGTACCGCAGCGACCCTTAAAACCCGTCTGACCCCACAAATTTAAAAGTGCCCGAAAAAGTGCTTTGAACCACCAATTTTATTTTTAACGGGGACATTGACTTTTACCTGTCCCCCCCGTACTGGCAGCATGACCCTTTAAACCTTTTTTGACCCCACAGAAAAAAAAAATGCTGGAAAAAAAAAAAAGGAGTATTTAAACCACCTTTTTAGTTGAACTGGACATTGACTTGCTTGTCCCGGACCGCAGCTGACCCTAAACCCGTCTGAATCACAAATTAAAAAGTGCTGGAAAAAAGGGGTCTTTTAACTACCATTTTAGTTGAAATGACATTTACTAAAAGCCTCTCCTGGACTGCAGCTGACCCCTTTTAAAACTACATGACCCACAGATTTAAAAAGTGCTGGAAAAAAGCTTTGAACCCCCATTTTAGTTGAACTGGACTTGACTATGCTTTTCCTGGACCCCAAATGACCCATAAACCTGTCTGACCCAAACAGTTTAAAAAAGTGCGGAAAAAGGAGTTTTTGGGAACCCCACCTTTTTTATTTTAATGGCATAGACTACCCCCTGTCCTGGACTCCCAGAATGCCCCTTAAATCACAGGGACCCACAGTTTTAAAAAAGTCCCGGGAAAAAGGAGTTTTTGAATCACCTTTTTAGTTAAAACTGGACATTGATTTATGCTTGTCCTGGACCAAAAGCATAAACCCTTTTAAATTGTCGGGAACCCCAAAATTAAAAAGTGGGGAAAAAAAAGGAAATCTTTGAAACCACCTTTTTGGTCGAGGGGAAATTTTGGGGACTTTTCCCTGCCCTAGACCCCCAGCATGCCCCTTTAAAACCTGTTAAACCCACAGATTAAAAAGTGCCGAGAAAGGAGTTTTTGGAACCCCCAATTTTCTTAAATTTGGGACATAAAATATCCCTTTCCGGACCCACAGAAATTGCCCGAAAACCTGCATGACCCCAGATTAAAAAGTGCTGGAAGAAAGTAGCCCTTTGAAGCATTTTTTTAGTAAAATTGGACATTTACTATCCAATCCTGTAACGCTGCTTGCCCCAAAAAAACCCACACGGGTCCCCTTAGGGAGCAACAGCGGGAAAATTTGGGAAATTTAAAAAAAACTAAAATTAAAAACAATTATTTTTTCCCAAAACTGCTGCTGCTAAGCACTTGCCATTCTCTGGTGACATTGTTCCACCGTGCATTAGAAAGTGAAGCAAATGAAAAAAAGATTTGGGCCCCAGTAGGTTAAACGAGGCCTGTACGAAAATTTCCCCGCATTCTACTGTCAAGTGGGTTTTAAAGGGAAATTTTGATCAAGGGAGGTGAGGCTGTTTTAAAATGGAAAACACCGCAGTTTCACTAGCAAAAGGGCCGGGTTTTCAGTGGGGAAGGGGGAGGCCAAAAGCTGGTGTTCGTTATTTATTAAAACCAGGCTCCCTAGCAGGGGTGGAGTTACAGTGGGTTTCTTGAAGCCCCGGCTTTACGTCCGCATCAAATTTAAAAAGACAAAAATTTTCCCTTATGACGAAGGGAACGAAAAAAAGTTATGTAAAAGAGGTTCGGAAACGGAAATGTGAGCTAAGACCTCCAGCCTTCCCCCAGACACAGGCAAACCTGGTTTTGCGTTTAAAAATTTCTGCCTTTTTGTGGGCGCCCTTCCCCTCCTATGAGGGGCGGACCAATTAGCTTTCCCCTTGGGAATGCTTTGGGGGTTTTTCGCCCTGGGTTTAAAACCAGGTCCCTTTTTCCCCGTTTTTTTTTTTCTCATTTTAGTCCCAAAGGCTGTTTGGAAATTGTCTCTGTTCTTTGTTTTGTTCCCTGCTTCCCAAATCCATGTCCTTGAATTTAAACCCACTTTTGTTCAAGTCTTCCTGGGACCCCCCCTTGTACAATTTTAGAGGGAAAAAAATTTTTTAAAACTATTTTTGTAAAATGCAAGTTTTTTTGTAGTTTTTTAAATTTTGAAAACACATTTTTAAAATTGGGTGGAGTCCCTTCCCCATCTTTGTTTCTCTTTTTTTTTTTTTTATTAAATGTGTTTTTCTCACTACAGGGATTGTTAGCAATGTTAAAGATCTTTCCAAAAAAAGTCATTTTGCAATATGGGTCCCTTAACTGTGTCATTCCTATTCCCGTTTTTTTACGCCCCCCATGCCCCCCTAAAATTCAAAACATGAACCCCTTTTGGCCCCTCTTGCCCAAATTTTGAAGGGAAAAAATTTGGTTTGAAACCCAATTTTTTTTTTTTTTTTTTAAAAAAAGGACCTGAAATAAAAGTTGATTTTTACGGAAAAATAACCAAAAAAATTTTAAAAAGATTTTCAACCCCTGTTTTTAAAAATTGTGAGGGGGGAAAACCCCCTTAAAAACTACATTTCTTTTCCCCAAAGGAAATTTTATTAAAGCTGTATTTTCACAGCACCCCTGAAACCCCAAAAACCCTTGAAGTTGCAAAAATTTTAATGAAGAAGCGGGAAAGGGGTATTTTTTTTCATGAAAACCCTGTAAATTGTGTCTTTTATAGTCCCCTTACCGCAAAACCAAAAAAATGACCAACTGAGAATAAAAAATTTCAGTAGGAAATGATCAAATTAAAAAAAAAAAAAATTTAAAAGGGGCCATTTCTTTTTGGGAAACGGAAAAGTGAAGTTTGACTAGCAACTTTAATTGGGGACTTCCCGGGAATTTGGGGCCCCCAACTTTAACAAAGATCCCGTGATTTTTCTTATGAAAGTCAAATGATCCACAAATTTTCAGTGGGGAAAACCCTTTGTTTTGTAATGACTTCCCCCCAACGTTCTGAAGGTCCCCCTCAGTATGACGCTGGGTGCGGGCAGGAAAAATAAAAACTATGGCGTGGCAAATGAGCTTCGGCCATTTTCCCCAATTTTTGATACCCCCAAAGTCGATTTTTGGTTTTTTTTTTTCCGGAATTTTTTCCCAAAAAAATCGGTGTTGAGCGGGAGATAGTCGTGATGATTTTTAAGCTGGGCTCTGTGTGTTGTATTGTGCCCTTCATTACATGCGTTGGTGAGGGGGGGGAAAAAGGATTTTTCCAGAGGTAAACCCTTTGGGTTCTCCACCCAAAGCCTGGGTGCGCGCAACGGTCTAATTTGGGACTCCACTGCTAACATTGTTCCACCAAACATTTGAAGAACGTGAAAGGGAAAACCCCAAAAATATGTCCCCCCAGTTGATCAATCTCACGGGGCTCCAATTCCTGCATTTTACTCTCTATTTGGGTGGGTGGAAGGGAAAAATTTCTTAGTTTTTGCTTTGTACCCGGGGGGGGGAATTTAAAAGGGTGGCCACCAATAACTTTGTTCATTTGATGGCCTTAATGATGGGAAAAAAACAAGTTGGGGGAAATGGAGCATAAAACACTTTAAATGGAGATGGGGCCCCTTTATTTCCAAGCCTCTGGTCGAGGGGGACTACAAAATGATCTTCCTTTTCTTCCTTTTCCCCCGCCTCAAATTTCCCTGCCAACCTCTTTCCAAGGCAGGGAAAAATCGTAAACCCTTTGGGCTCCCGGGGAAAACCCCCTCCTCCCCCTTCCGCTTTCTCCCCGCCTTGTACCCCCGGACCCTAACCACTGCCCCAATGAAGACCCCATAAAGTTTTTGAAAAAAGTTCCCGGGCCCTTTTTAGATTTGACGAAAAGAAAGGCTCTTAAAAAACCGCATCTTTTGTCCATCTCCCCCCCTCCGTCGCTGGGGTACCTGATGTTTTTAAGTGTCCAACGATCATTTCCCGAAAAAATTACCCCAATGGGTCCTGCTGATTAGGGCCCCCGTCCCCGGGTCATTTTGGTGGCTTTTTCAAAACGGAAAAGGGTGGGGCAGACCTTTTAAACCCGTCTCCACTCCCCGGTGGCTCAACACCCCAGGTCTGCAAACCCCGCCTGTCCCGGCCAAAAGTGTCATTTCGTACTGCGTAATGGCATTTCGCTGCTGACACAATTGCTGGGGCCCTTGGGGGGTGGAATTCCAGCTGTTTCAATTCAACAATGAACTTTTACCCGGGGGGCCCGTTGGGATTAAGCAGGGGCAAAAAGGCGAAAGTTAGGGTTTAGACCTCGAGCCTTTCCCCAAAAGGCAGTTTTCCCGACCCGAAGGGTTTTTTAAAATTTTTGGCGGCGGGGTTCATACATGGGTTTTTATTTTTTGGGAAATTGGAGACCCCCCCCAGAGGAGGGGGAAAGGGATAGCCCAAACCGTGTAAGGGGGCCCAATGGATTTACCGTATTGGGCTCGGTCCAACCAAAGGGGCCCAAAAAGAGACTTTTGCAAATTTGGTTTTTTTAAAAAGGGTCTACTTTGGGCCGTTGCATTGTTTTTCCGGTTTTTGCCCTCTCCATAAAAGGAACCCCTATGGGTTCTTTTCAACTGACCAAAAGAACTTATTTAGTGCATATCCAAATTTTTTATTATATTCATTGTTTTCTTACAGCTTGATAATCCATGCAGCTGAAGACAATGAAATTTTTTTTACCCCCGAACGTCCCCCCCCCTTTTTTGGCCCCCCTTTTAAGCCTGTGTTAAATTTTTCATGGTTTTCTATAAAAACATTTGCTCTGGGGAAAAATTTTTATATATGTCCCCCCCACATTAGTCTTTTTTTTTATCATAAAATCATGGCAATTTAAGGGGTGTTGGGAAAAAGTACATTTCTAAGGTAGATACCAGGGGGAGTTAGTCGGTATATAATTTTAAAGGAAACAAAATCTGAACTCTAACGCATCCTTTTTTATAAGTATGGCCCTCGATCCCAAAAAGCTTTAAAGGATATGGGCAAGGTGTTCCCCCCAACATGCGCAGTGCCTTGTTTAGAACCCAGGGGCCGCGTGGGCGGGCCGGCTTTCAGCATATGCCCCCGGGGTCGTTTTTCCGGGGAGCTAACCGGGAAATGACAGGTATTTTTAAATTTCCCGGGCATGCCATTTTTAATATCCGGGGAAAGCCGTACAAACCATGACAAGAAAATATGCCCATGGGAAACCCGGGGAAAGGGGGAACAGTTTATTATTTTATTTTAAACACTGGGGGAAATTTTTTATCATACATCCCGCGGGGGCCCTTTAAAACCCTAAAAAGGGAGACAGAGACAATTTCGTCTGTATCCCTCCCTTTTCTTGGGTTTTCCAGCGTCTAGGGTGCCCCGGGAACTAACGTCTTTTTAAACCGGGGAGCACTTTAGCTAAGTATCAGTCCCCTTAAACTAATTTGGAATACCTTTTTTGTAGTATAAAGCTTGTATATAGCGTATTCTTTTTCCACGTAGAGAAATTTTGAACCCCTGATGAACCCTAGAATTTTTATGGGGAAAAAGCGTGGAAAAGCTGGGATTTTAAAGGGTCCCATACACGCATGAAATAAATTTTCTGTCAATTTAAAAAGGGAGCCGCTCTTCAACGGGCGATTTCTCCACTGCAATAATGCACAGTATGCCCGTATCATCTAGGTATTGGGAGTGGTAATATATAGGGTTTAAAATATTAATATTTTAAATATCCCAGTAAAAGATATGTTTTAACAGGGGTTATTAAAAAGCAGTGAATAAATTTATAAAAAACCTCTGTTCATTAAATTTGAAATATTTTCATGACATTTGCCAGGCAAGGGATGTGGGGTGCACCTACCAAACTTAAGGGCGGCCGGGAGAAATTTTTGACCGTTACGCACACCCAACCTTTCCTGGGGGCCCAAGGGTTTTGTCACCCACCCGCGCCCCGGGCTCTTTGGGGAAGAGCCCCTCCACAGCTCCTGACCTTGTGTGGACGGGCCTCCAAGACAGATTTTTTTCAAAATGAACCCGGTTTTTCTGGGCACTTTATGCCAAACCGAGGGCCTTGGGGAAAGAAACCCCCGCACCCAACCCTGCGGGTTTTTAAAACGTGCAACCGACCCCCGAGAACCACCGTCACCACCAGAGACAACCACCCACCACCCATTTAGCTGTCAAAGGATATAGCCCTTGGCTGTTTCTTTTCTAAACCATGTTTGGTGGGGCAATGGACTTTTTCCGGGCACCAGAAACAGACAAATTGCTTGAAATTTTTTTGATGGGAAAAGGGCTGGCCCCGGGGAGGGGCGGCTTTTTTTGGAAAATAAATACATGCCCCGACCTCTGTTATTGGGGGCAGGCAAGCCATGATTTTTCGAATCCATCTGTTCCCCCCAGACGGAAAGGCAAAAAATTTTTCCCAAAGGCCCAAAAAACCCGGGAATGCCCCCACATTCAGGCCCTTTTTACTTGAGAAAGGTTTGGGGTTAAAAATGTTTTTTTCTGCTCCCCAAACCCCGGAAAAGAAGGCCCGGCTGGCCCAGAAATGGCCCCCTTTTAAAGGCTGAGGGCAAACTGGTAAAAGGAAAGGGGGTTAAACCGGTCCAGGTGGGGCTTGGGTGGTACTTCCCCCTATTGGGGGAGGCTGAAGCGGAGGGGTGATCCTTTTCGATGACGCTGAGAACAAGGGGGAGCTGAGGAACCCATGGTCGTTTGGGGAGAGGGAGGAGGCGGATACAGAAAGGGGGTGGGCAGTGGTTGGAAGCCCATGTTGGTGTGGCCTTTTTGTGCCCAAAATGTTTTCCCTCCCTTTCAACTCATGCATCTCGTGCATGTGGCCCAGAAAAAAATGGGGGGTGATGGTTAAACACCCCAAGAAATTGTTTCCTCAAAAGAATTTTTTTCCCGGGAAAGGCGGGATATTTACATCGCGGGTGAATCAAAAGGCCTTTTTTTTCCCAAAAAGGCCCCCCTTGGGGAAGGGCCGAAAAATTTTAACGTCGATAAGCAGGAGCGGTTTTTTTTCCCTGATCGTGGCTGGCGGAATAATCCCCAGCGGACTTTTTGCGCCTCCCCCCCCCTTTTTTTAGGCGGGGCCCCGTACTGACACCCACCACATTTGGGCTTCCCCCTGTTTCCCTGAAGAACGCTTCCCCAAGCAAAATTTTTCTAAAAGACCACGTTGGATCCCCAAAAATTTTTTCATCATCATCATCAACACAGGTGACTTCCCCCCCTACATTTTGGGATCCCCGGAGCTACAAACAACAGCCCCTGCAACTTTTCCCGGGTCGCCCGGATTTTTTCCGAATTTTTCCCCCTTCCTTTTCCTCCTCGAGGCATCAAAGATTTGGGGGGAAAGCAACAAAAACACCTCTTTGGCCTTTTTATCTTTTGAAAAGCCTTTTTGACCCCAACCGCATTTTGTCAACAAAAGGTCTTTAGAAAATGGAATTTAAACCCCCATGATGGGTACCAAAGATTTGACATTTGGGGTGCCTTCCTCAATTGGGGGACGGATGCTGATGATGAAAGAAAGATATGATAGACAAATTTTTGGCCGGCGGGGGGACGGAAGGGGATAAACTGCTGTATGCAGGTTTTCATTAACCAATGAAGAAAAGAAAGGGGGAAAAGGGTGTTTTTTACTGAATTCAAAAGGGGAAACCCACCCACAATGACAGCCTAAAGGTCCCCGCAAACCCCCTGATCCCCTGGCCCTTTCGTGTTTTCGCCCCCACTCAAGGAGCACCTTTTTTCTTTTACCTCTACCTCCAATGTCCCCACACCCCTCTTTTGCTCCCCCTTTACCACCTGCAATTCCTCCATGTTCCAAAAATAAAAAATTTTAAAAAAGGGATAGAAGATTTTTTTTAAATCCCCCTTATTGGGAAAAACGGCAAACCACCCGCTAAATTTTTAAAACCCTTTTAATTTTTCCCAAAAGCCAACTTTTATTTGAAGCAGAAAATTTTTTCAATCAAATATCTGTGAAAAGCGGTCCCGGTGGAAGAACCAAAAACAAAAATGTTTCTCCTTCAGTCCCTGAGAAATTTTTAACAACTGCCCAGTAAAGGGCCCACAATTTTAAATTTTCAACAAACTATCGTACAATTGGGGACGATTAGGGGCCCAAAATGAGGGCCACTTAGTGAAAAAGAAGTATTACAAATTTATTTTGGATTAATTTTGGCAGGGCCTTGCACCCTGACTACAAGCAAAATTTTTTAGGAAATGTGTAAAAACACAATATTTTGTCAAAAATGAATTTTTGGCCCCAAAAAATTTCACGGACTGCATTTAGAGTATTAAATATATATGGGTTAATAAAAACACCTTCGCCCACTGGGCTACAACTAATTTACTAAGGAAATTTGTAGAACAAAAGTAAATTTGTACAACTGAAAATCTTTGCGCCAAAAAACACACGACTGCAATAAAAGTAATTAAAAATTAAAAGGGATTAAAATTTGGGAGCATTCCCCACCAAGGGTTACAACGTAATTTAAATAGGAAAAATTTTTAGAACACAATATTCGAACCCCTAAACTCTTTTTCCCCCAAAAAACCACATACTGCCCTAAAGTTTTAAAAATATTTAAAATGGAATTAATAGGCAACCTTTTCCCCACCCCCTGCCCACAAAAACGTAAATTTTTCAAAAAATTTTAAACACAGTATTCGTACAACTGAACTCTTTGCGCCAAAAAAAGACCACCCGGGCTTTTTAATAAAAATATTTAAATATTTAAAGGGTTAATATTGGGAGCATTCACAAACCCCGATTACAACGTAATTTACAAGGGAAAATTTTTAGAACACCAAAATTTCTAAGCTGAACTCTTTGGGGCCAAACAGACGCACATTCTGCAAATAAGATATTTAAATATTATTAAAGGGTTAATATTGGGGGAGACTTCCCACCCCTTACTACAAGCTTAAAAATTAAATCGGGAAATTTTTTAGAACACAATATTTTTAAAAAATAAAACTTTTGCGCTAAACAGCCAAGGACTGCAATAAGATTTTTTAAAATTTTTATATGGATTAATATTGCGCCTTCGCGCCCTGACTACAAGCCCTAATTTTCTAGGAAATTTTTAAAACACAGTAATTTGTACAACGAACTCTTTTCCCCCAAACAACCAATGGACGCAATAAAGTATTTAAAAATTAATGGATTAATATGGGGACATTCACACCACTGACTACAAGCGTAATTTTTCTAGGGAAATTTTTAGAACACAATATTGGGTACAACTGAACTCTTTGCGCCAAACAAACGCACGGGCCCGCAAAAAACAGTATTTAAAATTTTAAAGGATAAAAAAGGCAGCCCCCCCGCACCACTGACCAAGCGAATTTGCAAGGGAAAAATTGGAAAAAACACAAAAATTCATACAACTGAAAATCTTTTCGCCAAACAGAAAAAAACACGTACTGCAAAAAAGAAATTTTTAAATATTGTATGGAATTTAAAATTTTCAGCATTCCCCCAAACACACTACAAGCGGAATTTACAAGGGCATTTTAAACCAGTAAACGTACAACTGACCTTTTTTGCGCCAAAATGAGAGGGACGGACTTTAATAAAACAAATTTTAAAGTTATAGGGTTTTAATTTAAACCGGGTTTTTTGGGAACACTGACAAACCCGTGATTGCAATAGAAACTGGAAAAAAAATAAGGACAATTTTTAAAAATGCTAGCAAGGTCTGAAAAAAGGCCAAAAAAAGGATAAAAATAATTAAAAAATTTTAATTTTAAAACACAGAAAAACACGAGCTTCAAAATACTCCCTTTCCCTTTTAAAAGCCTCTCCTCTGCCCCCCCCCTCCCCCTCCCACCCCCCCCGCACCAACCCCGGCTACACACACCAAGAAATCCTTAAAACTTTCTCTAACTAAATAAGAAATGCAATTTTCTAATCTAAAATCTATTCTAAGCTGTAGGTGGATGGTTTCTTGTATTAGAAGTGACTATCGGAGCTGTTAAAAACAGCTATTGGTTTAAACGCAGACAGACCCCGTCCTGCTGTGAGGAGGCATAGACAGAGTATTAGCTCAAACAGGAAATGCAGCAGCATGATAAAACGAGGTACGTGATTTGCAGCCAATGAGATCCATAAACCAAAAAGTGGTGACGTTGTACTTTCCTCCTCACACCCCCCTCTATCGGAGCTGATTGTCTGGCCGACAAAATGACAGGAAATGCTGAAAATGGCGCAATAGTAATAGATTATCTGTAAGATTGTCACCTAAAATATCGTGCCGATTTCAACTTTTGTCGATAATATCTCTCATCGCTACTCATGATGCCATCTGATTTGTGAATTGCATCAGTCCCTACTGCAGCAAAACAACCCCAGAACATAATGCTGCCACCCCATGTTTCACAGTTGAAATGGTGTTCTTAGGATTCCAAGCTTCTCCTTTTCCTCCAAACGTAACAATGGTAATTATGGCTTAAGAGTTCAATTTTAGTTTTGTTTTGCATGCATGCAAGATTACTATTTCTTAGCGATTTTTGCCAGCAAAAGCTGCAAGTTAGATTAGTTAGGGGACAGGGGCGTAACTAGAGAAACATGGGCCCCATAGCAAACTTTTGGATGGGGCCCGCTACCCTCCCCTCGCCCACCTCCCCAACCACGAACATTTACCAGGATCTGCAGTTAGATAATGTAGATAATACAATGGGCAAATACCTCACCATACATCTCACTATCATACTGCTACCAAACAAATCCACTATATTAAAACCAATATTACCAATAACGTTACTACATATGGATCTTGTGATGTCACAAATCTACACTTTTACGTAATCGGGGCCTTTTAGGCCCCTGTGCAAAATATTTATGGAGAAACTTACATAAATAACTTTTACAAGTTTATTTCAAAATTGCAAAATAAGATATGAATAATGCACAACATTTTAATTATAATTTTTTGAAGTAAACACCAAAAAACATTTTGTTTTCCAAATTTCAATATGGATATGGAAAACACACAAAGGTATATAAATCTAGAGTAAACTAGCTTCAGCTACATTTCTATTCTAACTTTTTCTATTCAATTTTATTAGTCTTACAAACAATTTTCACATGTTATCTTTTCTGAAGAATGTTCTTTACAGACATTTTCCCCAAAAGTGGTACAATATTGCTCAGTTTTCCTCTATAAGTTTCTTGGACTAATGAAATAACGCTTTCGTTTTCTTTCTTCTGGCTCTGGAATATCCTGAAACTGTACAACACACCATTTCATTGCTTCTTTAGTTTGCTTTGGCAAGAATCTCTTGTTGCTTCGCTCCATCATGTGAGGCATTACAAGTTCATGGCAAAGGTCCTTTAAGAATAGCCATCTTCTGTACTTCCTCCTCGCATGAAATTCTGGATGAGTTTCTGAATGAATGAATGAATTCAGGACTGCTACATCAAGCATATTTGAAAAAAATACTACAGGCCAACATCTTGTTTGCCTCTTGCATAAATATTCTCTCACCATTTCATCCATTTTGTCTACACCTCCTTTAGTTTTATTGTCATATAGGATGATTCTGGTTTCAATTACCTATCATTGCTGTCAATACTGGAATCATGATGCATGGTACTGAGTAATATAATGGATTTCTCCTTCTTCACTTTGTAAGATACCAGTGTCACTTTGTTGTTAAAACCAAAGGCACTCTCATAAAGTGCTCGCTGTGGATTGTGTTTCATTGCTTGAGGAATTTCTCGTCGGTTTGGCTTCATAGTACCAACAAGTGTAACAGCTTTTTCAAGCAGAAAATTGCCCAGTGCAACATTGGTAAAATAATTGTCCATGGTAATGTTTCTACCTGAATTTCATATTATTACAGCAAGTGTTTTCACAATCTCAGACCCTAGATCATTGGGTAGTTGTGCATCAACTTCTTTGCCACAGTAGATAAGCCCATTTATGCTATAATAATTTGCAGAATCACACATCCAGAATATTTTTATTCCATACTTGGCTGGTTTACTGGGCATGTATTGTATGAACTTGCAAAGTCCTCTGAATGGTACAAGTTGCTCATCTACTGTAACATTAGTACTAGGATTGTAAAGTTTGGTGCATCCTCACATGGCAGGATCTCCCCCCGACCCTCCACCAGCAACCCTGACTACAAATAAAGTAACTTGAGAAACAAACTCTGCTGAGTACATGATAAAAAATACCAGGGGCCTAAAAGGCTCCCATTCCGTACGGATGTGGTTTTCACCGAAAAAGAATTTTTACACCAAAATGCCTATCAAAAAAATGATATGAGCAACTGGATATTACCAACAATGACATACAATAGGGTCCCCATATAGGCAGGCAGGGTTTAGATAGCTATAGGGCCCCACATAGGCAGTGAAGCAGGGTTTAGGTAGAGTATAGGGCCCCGTATAGACAGGCAGAGTTTAGGTATCTATAGGGCCCCATATAGATAGGCAGAGTTTAGGTAGCTATAGGGCCCCATATAGATAGGCAGGGTATAGGGGCCATATAGGTAGGAAGGCAGAGTTTAGGCAGCTATAAGGGCCATATATCTAGGCAGGTAGGGCTTAGGGTAGGCTATAGGGGCCCCATATAGGTAGGCAGGGCATATGGTAGGCTATAGGGGCCATATATATAGGAAGGCAGGGCTATAGGGTAGGATATATGGGCCATATATATATAGGCAGGCAGGGCTTAAGACAGTCTATAGGAGCTGTATATATGGGCAGGTGAGGCATAGGGTAGGCTATAGGGGCTATATATATATATATATATATAGGCAGGCAGGGCATAGTGTAGTTTATAGGGCTATATATAGGAAGGCTGGGCTCTGGGGAGGCTATATATGGGGATGCAGGGATTTGAGGAGGCTATAGAGACTATACGGGCTAGATATAGGCAGGCAGGGCTATAGGGTCATATATATATAGGAAGGCAGGGCTATAGGGGCTAGATATAGGAAGGCAGGGCTATAGGGGCTAGATAAAGGCAGGCAGGGCTATAGGGGCTATATATAGGCAGGAAGGGCTGTAGGGGCCAATATTTAGGAAGGCAGGGGGCTTCATTCATTTTTTAAAAATAAGAAATCACTTACTCACCTGTCTCTTGCTCCCTCTCAGCTCTGCTCCTGGGCAGTCTGTGCTCGGCGCGGGCCGTGCGATGAAGTGACGTCATCGCACAGCCCACTTCAGCACTGTGGGTCGGCACTTGCTAAGCTTGAGGCCTAGCAGGCTGATTAGCAGTGCGGAGATGCTCTGCTAATAATGGCCAGTCCTGCCCTTGAGCACTCGGGCCAGAGTGCCCGGGTGTACAGAGGTAGGAAGCGCCAGGCCCCGCAGTTCCATGTGCTCCAGCAATGAACTAGTATGTTCACTGCTGGCGGGCGCAGAAGCTAAACTACCGGGGTATCAGACGTGTTAGCTGCTGCCCTAAGGGCCCGGGCCCCTGGGCAGCTGCTACGTCTGCTACCCCGGTAGCTATGCACCTTTTTGTGGTGGTGGGGTAAAGCAAGCTTTGGAAATCATAGACTACAGTTAGGTATTTTTATATTGCTAACTGCATGTTTCCCATCTTTATTCTGAGTGCCGAAAATTTCATTGTTCCAGTTGTGGGGGTACAGATATTGAAGGAAAAATTACAGCATATCTGCTATCAAAAGAAATAGCTTTTTTCAACTCTTTTTCCTGCTGTCACTTCCCAAAATTTCATTGTTCCAGTTGTGGGGGTACAGCTAGCGCGGGATAAGTGACAGCATATATGCTATCAAAAGAAATCACTTTTACCTACTCTTTTTCCTGCTGTCAGTGCCCAAAAGTTTATTGTTCCAGTTGTGGGGGTACAAATAGTGCTGGATAAGTCACAGCAAATCTGCTATCAAAAGAGATCACTTTTATCTACTCTTTTTCCTGCTGTCAGTGCCCAAAATTTCATTGTTCCAGATGTGGGGGTACAACTAGTGTAGGATAAGTCACAGCATATCTGCTATCAAAAGAAATCACTTTTACCTACTTTTTTTCCTGCTGTCAGTGCCCAAAAGGTTATTGTTCCAGTTGTGGGGTTAGAGTTGTTGCATAAGAGACTCTTTTCAAATCTTTACCTTTTTAATATTTAGCTTTTCAAAATGGAGAGAACTAGAGGTGGAAAGGAGGGGCGTATGACGTGGAGCTAGAGGTATGAGACAATGCACTCCTTCCAGTGCTACGGACAACTCAGTCGCAGAACTGTCAGGCCTGTCATTGCTTGGTCGGTTCCCTGTGAGTCTCATTAGTGAAAAGCGTCGCCATTCTGTTCTTTAGTGGTTGACAAACCTGTCATCCAGTGATTTGACCTCCTCTTCCTCTCAGTCAAGGGCACAAATGTCATCATCATCAGTCCAACTTGAAGGCCAAATGTCACCCAATATACAGACCGCTCCAGATAATCCATGTTCTGAAGAGCTCTTTGATGACACAATGCACTTGGGGTCAGAAGACATTTCAAAAGATCAAGAGGCCAAAGAGGATGATTTTGTCTGCTCTGATGCCCAATCGCTGAAGGCCTCAGAGGAGAAGGAAGCTGGTTTGTTGGCAGAAATACTGAGCGGTCAGCAATGTCTCACAGTGCCTGTAGTTTCTTGCCCGCAGCTTGAGGATGTAGACTGTGAGGAAGTCACCTGTGATGATGATGACATTGCGGATCCAACGTGGTCTTTTGAGCAGCAGCTGGCGAGCACATCATCAGTGGAGGAGGAGGATGATGTGGAAGTGTCAGTGAGGGTCTGGCCTAAGAAAGGGAGAGGACTGTCGCACAAGTCCGCTGACATTACTCCAAAAGCTATGGTCAGTGGTGGTAGCGGGAACACCGCTTCTAGGTTTTCAAAGTTGAGGAAGTCCAGGATCTGTGATCAAGCCTCAGATTCGCCGACCAAAGTCATATGCTGGCTTTGCTTTCAATGCGTCAGTAGAGGAAAGAATCTAAAGAGTTGAAATACCATGAGCATGAAAAGGCACATGCATGTAAAACATGAATTGCTGTGGAAGAGTCACTTGCAGAAAAAAAGGCCACACAGGTCCTGGGCTTCCAACCACCGTGACATCTTCTGCCTCCTGGACCACTTCCAAGCCCAAGCGGTCCTCTGCTGCCAATGTGCCAGAGCAGCATTATAAAGTACCATCCCCAGTCCCAGATATTGTCGTCCGATTCCCACCACCAGCAACACAGTCTACACCTTCCCCTTCCACCAGTCTGACCTGCACGCCATACAGCAGCTAGTCCAGCAGCCAGCCTTCTGTGTACCAGGTGTGGGAGCATAAGAAATGCTTTCACCACAACCATCCCAAAGCTAAAAGCCTGAATGTTGAAATTGCCAGGCTCTTGACCTTGGAAATGTTGCCTTCCCCTGGGTGGACACAGATGGGTTCCACCACGTCATGGCCCTGGCATGCTCCCAATATCAGATCCCGAGTAGGCATTTCTTTGCCAGAAAAGCTGTCCCTGCCCTGGCCCCCCACTTACAGAAAAGATCTCCAGCGCGTTGTCTGCATCTGTGTCCACCGAAGTCCATCTCACTACAGACACATGGACTAGTAAGCACGATCAAGGGCGTTATATCTCACGACTGCTCACTGGCTGACTTTGGTGGATGACAGTGCCTCTGGTGATGGGTCTTGGCGGACACTCTTCCATGCTGCTGGGCTGGTACAGAGTCCAGATACCCAACCTCGAAAGGTAGCATCACGTGTCAAGAGAAACCAGGCCGTTCTAAAATTAATCTGTCTTGGTGACCGTCAACACACACGTCAAGAGCTGTGGATAGCTCTGCACACTCAGGCCGACCAGTGGCTGGGTGCTAAGAACCTGGCGCCAGGCAAGGTGGTGTGTGACAATGGGAAAAATCTCGTTGCTGCTCATAAGATTGATAGACTTACGCACATCCCTTGCCTGGCACACGTCATGAACCTGGTTGTGCAGAAATTTCTCAAGCGCTATCCAGGTCTGAACTGTCTGCTGAAGAAGGCTCAAGGTCTTTGCTCACACTTCCGGCGTTTGCACCCTGCTTCAGCAGCCCTGCAGCGGGATCTTGGCCTCCCCGTCAACTGTCTCATTGTTGATGTGGCAACATGCTGGAATTCCACCCTCCACATATTCCAACGATTGTGGCAGCAGCATAATGCCATTATGCAGTATGAAGTGTCGCATGGCCTGACAAGCAGGAGTGCGAACTTCAGGGTGTTGAGCCATAGAGAGTGGAGGCAGGTGAAGGATCTCTGCACCATCCTTGCCAGTTTTGAAGACGCCACTAAATGGTCAGTCAAGACGATGGCATTGTCAGCATCACCATTGTGATCATATTTTTACTGGAAAAAGTGTTAGATACTCTGCGGCAGCAGGTCCCCGTAGTGATGGAGGAGGATGAGGCGGACACAGATGTGGACACAGAGCCTTACTCGATGGAGAATTTAAAAGGGCCGACTGTTTACCAATTTATCGGTATTCTTTCGGCAGTGGTTCGAGGTCCAGGGCTGGTGTTGGACAGCAGTTCAGCTCACAGAGTAGAACACATGAGGCTAGCCAGGGCTCTGGTAATGGTCAGGATGAGGAAATGGAGGAGGATGAGGAGGCAACGGTGGACACCACTTGTACTGATTACCCTTCAGTGGTAAGAGGTTTGCACAGATTACAGGAGGAGGAAGAGGAGGAAGTTATGTTTAGTGCCCCTCAACCCCGAGGCTTGGCAAATCCCGGCAGCATCTCACATGTGAGTGCTTGGATTCTATTATTACCTGCAACATGATCAAAGCAATCAAAATAAACAGCAATTACTGGGTGGCCACCCTCCTTGATCCACGTTACAAGACAAACATGAGCACTTTCCTTCCACCCACACAAATTGACAGTAGAATGCAGGAATTTGAGACAGTGCTCATTGACCAACTCGAGACATTTGTTGCGTCTTCTTCACCTTCTTATGTCACAGTGGAGCAACGTCAGCAGTGTGCCAGCAGTAGAATGGCAAATAGCAGCAGCAGGCAGTGTGGCAGAAGCCTGCTTGGTGATATTTTTCACTCGTTTGTTACCACCTATCCAACACCTGCAAAGCAGGGAAGCATTCAGACACACAGAGACTGCCTTAACAGCATGGTCCATGAGTACCTGTGGCTCAACCCCAATGTTTTTGGAATTAGTCTGGACCCATTCGACTTGTGGGTGTCCAAACTGGATGAATGGCCTAAGCTGGCTCGGTACATTATATGGAAGTTTTATCCTGCCCGGCAGTCAGCGTTATCTCGGAACGAACATTCAGCACAGGTGGCGGGGTGATAACTGACAAACGTATCCAACTTTCCCCCTGGATTGTTTGAAATTTATCAAAATGAATCAAAAGTGGATCTCTGACAATTTTATTGCCCCAGTTGCTGATGTCACCAACTAGTAAACTATAGCACATCTTCTTCACTATGTGAAATACACATTCCATCAGTCATCATTAACGTCAGTCATCAATCAGTCTGCAGTAATCATCTATTAACCGTTTCAGGCCCCAAACAGCCAAATCAAATGGGGTCCCCACCCATTAGCACTTCCTATTTTCTTAACATATTTGTGGGCCCCTTTTCGATTAGGGCCCGTGACAGGAGTACTCTTTGTAGCAGCAGCCGCTACTGGGCCCTGCATCCTGAGGTGTCCCAAAAGCCGCTTTGATACATAAGAAGACACCGGTATTGGAAATTGCACATGGTAACTTGCAGGAGTGCTAAGAGCGCATGATTCCTGTCCGGGGCTCTAATCAAAAAGGGGCCCAGTGATATGTTAAAAAATAGGAACTAGTAATGGGTGGGAAGGAATGAATTATTTTAGCCTGTGAATTTTTTTCTGTGAATCTTAGAGCCAAATTTTCTTCACTAAGTTGTTCCACCTATCCAATTGGTAATTCCAGCTTCTCCTCACCTGTATAGGTATAAAAAATAACCAGAAAATCATCTCCTATTGACTTTAACGGGGATCAAAGAGCGGCTCGAGATCTCGATCTTTTTAGGGATTGCTTATCACTAATTGACATCATAGGTATACCTCAACTATGAGAGACAAAATGAGAAAACAAATCCAGAAAATCACATTGATTTGGAAATAATTTATTTTCAAATTATGATGTAAAATAAGTATTTTGTCAATAACAAAAGTTCATTTCAATACTTTTTTATATATCCTTTGTTGGTAATGACAGAGGTCAAACATTTTCTGTAAGTATTCACAAGGTTAGCACATACTGTTGCTGGTATGTTGGCCCATTCCTCCATGAAGATCTCGTCTAGAGCAGTGATATTTTAGGGCTGTTGCTGATTAACACAGACTTTCAACTCCCTCCAAAGGTTTTCTATGTGGATGAGATCTGGAGACTGGCTAGGCCACTTCAGTACCTTGAAATGCTTCTTACGAAGCCACTACTTCGTTACCCTGGTGGTGTTCTTGGGATCATTGTCATGCTGAAAGACCCAGCCACATTTCATCTTCCATGGCCTTGCTGATGGAAGGAGGTTTGCACTCAAAATCCCACGATACATGGCCCCATTCAATCTTTTATGTACACATATCAGTAGTCCTTGTCCTTTTGCAGAGAAATAGTCCCAAAGCATGATGTTGCCACCCCCATGCTTCACAGTAGGTATGGTGTTCTTTGGATGCAACTCAGCATTCTTTCTCCTCCAAATACGACGAGTTCTACTTTGGTTTAATATGACCATATGACATTCTCCCAATACTCTTCTGGATCATCCAAATGCTCTCTAGCAAACTTCAGAGGGCCTGGACATGTACTGGCTTAAAGGGGTTTTCTCACTATATTGATTCGTCCTGTTTTCTTGGTTTCATTTTGAATTCAGGGGCATGTTTACTGGTTTCCACTAGGCTGCAGTAGTAGCCAAGTCTGTAGTTTGCACACACTGCAGAAGGGATTTTGGCCCACTCCTCCATACAGATCTTCTCCAGATCTTTCAGGTTTATGGGTTGTTGCTGGGCTGCATTGAGTTTCAGCTCCTTCCAAAGATTTTCGATTGGTTTCAGGTCTGGAGACTGGCTAGGCCACCCTAGTACCTTGAAATTCTTGTTCTAGAGCCACTCCTTAGTTGCTGCTGAAAGAATCAGCCACAGCCCATCTTTATTACTGTTACTGAGGGAAGTAGGTTGTTGGCCAAAATCTTGCACTACATGGCCCTATCCATCCTCCCTGTAAGAGAGTGCAGTTGTCCCCTTTGCAGAAAATCACCCCCAACGTATGCTGTTTCTATGGTATGCATATGCGGGTTTTCTTGGGTAGATACCAAGAAACCTTTTAGAGTGTAAGCCCTCACGGGCAGGGACCTCTCTCCTTCTGTACCAGTTGTTAGTTATTAATTTGTCACCTTTGTACTTGTTTGATCTATGTTATGTAGGAAACCTGAATGTACAGCGCTCTGGAACCAAGGGCGCTTAAAAATAAATAATAATAATAATACCAGTACATGCAGGAGCGCTGCAGACTGTAAATTAACGCCATGCAGTAACCACATAGTGGTACATACCAGGGTTCACAGGCTCCCTGCAGACTATATATTACCACCATACAATGACCATATAGTGGTAGATACCAGTGTTCACAGGCTCTGCAGACATTTAAGTGACTACAGTGCAGTTGTATCTAGGGACTCAGCAGTGGCATCTTCTATGACTGGAATTTTTCTTTTTGTCTCCATTCTGTCCAGACCGCCATGATGATCTCATCCGGCCACGACTTGTCCCTGCAAAATTTACCACACAAACATCTTAGAATTCTATTTTTTTCAGCACTTCCCTACCTGTGGCAACCTCTGTACAAATTCTACATGGGGTGATAGGTAGGGATGTTATGAGTTGATAGGTGCAGGTAGAGAGTGATAGGTGGAGTGAACTGATTGGTGAAGGTTAGGGAACTATGGGGTAAAAGGTGGAGAGATTATTATGTGATAGGTGGAGGTAGGTGATAGGGGAGGAGAGGAGCTATGTGGTGATAGGTTGGGGTTGTGATTTGTGTTGGTGGGAAAGGGGTTGGAGAAAAGAGCACAGACCACATTCTACAATCTGATGGGGGGCAAAGGACCACCACCCTTTAGATTGTGCTATGGCTGTGGATGTGGTCTGTACCTCCAGAATAATATAGTGCAGGCTGGACTCCATACCCTGCATCCCCAAAAGATCAACCATAGGCATGAACCTTAGGGGATGCAGGAGATGAGAGTTTAGCACTGTCATGGTTTTTTTTGGACTGTGTCGGACTCATTGGATTATGCTGAACCAGCATTGGATCGATTTCTTTAATAAAATGGTTAAAGAGGGCTGGTGTTTGGGAGTGTTTATTTAAGTAAAGTTTTTTTTGTGCAATTGGTGTCTGGTTTTCCCCCTATTTATTTCTAGTGTTAGTAATGGAGACATCTGACAGACACCGCTCCATTACTATCGCTGAGGCTTGGTGTTAGCTACTGGTGGTTTTCGTCACCCACAGGCTGACACTAACCCGGTATCACTATAACCCCAGTACCCAGCGTACCAGGGGTACAGGGAAGAGCCAGATAACTGTCAGAAGTGGACCCTATAAAATGATGGTCCACATCTGGGGTAGCTGCAGACTGGTATTTTTAGAATGAAAAAATTACTAGTATTGATGGGCCTTACCATTCTTCTAGGATCAGGCTGCAGCTGCCGGTTTTACCTTGGCTGGTTATGGAAAATGGGAGGGGACCCCATGTCATTTTTTTTCAAAAATTATTTATTTATTGAGAATCATAAATTGGGCAACTTTTCTAATCATTACAGTGTTTAGATTCCCAGTAAATAAATACATTTTCAGAAAAAAAAATGATGTGGGTTCTTCCCATTTTCCATAACCAGCCAAGGTAAAACCGGCAGCTGCATCCTGATACTATCAGAATGGAAAGATCCATGGATACTGGTCCTTTCCCATTCTAAAAATACCAGCCAGCAGCTCCCCCAGAAGCTGACATCACATTAGAGCATCCGCTTCTGATGGTTACCCGGCTCTTGCCAGTACCCCTAATGTGTTGGGTACTAGGGTAATAATGACACAGGGTTAGTGTAAGCCTAGGGGTGAAAAAACCACCGCTGGTTGACACCAAGCCTGGGCGATATTAATGAAGAGACGTCACCCCATTACTAGCACTGGAATTAAATGCAAAAAAATTGCACAAAAACACCTTTTATTTAAATAAACACTCCCAAACACAAGCCTTTTTTAACGATTTTATAAAAAAAAATTAGATCCAAGGTTGATCCGTCACAATTCGAAGTAGTCCAAAAGGGAACCTGTAAAGAAACAAACATTACACAAATACACATACATAGGCTGTATACTCTGTCCAGCATCCAGGAAAGCTGTGTGAAGGATGGTCATCACCCAGCTTTCCTGAACTCTGGATATTCTATTACACCCGTGGTATCCAGTTTTCCTATGACAAGGAAATCTGGATGCCACTTGTGGGGGTTAGGACATCACCCAGCTTTTCTGGGTGCTCAATAGTCCATCCAGCATCCAGGAAAGTTGGGTCATGTCCCATTGCCTACTTGTTGCACATAGTTTTCTGATCTTAAAAAGGATATGTGGCACCTATGGGGGATGGGCATCAACCAGCTTTTCAAAGATAGGAAAATTGTGTGCCCATTACTTTGCCACCACCTCTACCACCCACTCTCTACTGGTCCAACCCTACTCTGACCCTCCTTTCAAATCCAACTCTATAACCTCTCTCACCCTCCACTCTAAAAAAAAACTTCTTAACCACATGTTAACTCCATCTCTCTCCAATCTAACCCCCATTTCTCACTCTAAACCATCTTCCCTCACTTTAACCCTCCTCCCTCACCCTTCACTCTAAAAAAAACCCTTTCCCACCCTACTTCCCAATCCTCTCTCACAGTCTAACCCCTGTTTCTCAATCTAAACCCCCCTCTACCCCATTTAAACTCCCTCTCTCACTTTATACTCCTCCCCCACTCTAACCCCCTCTCACTCTAAATCCCCATACCCAATTTTAAGCCACTAAAACCCTCATCCTTCACTTTCTCTCTAAACCCTGTTCCTCCACTTTTACTCTAAATTCTCTTCCCCCTCTTTAACTCTCCTCCCCCACCCTAAAACCCCATGCCCCACTTTATCCCTCTCCTCTTACTATAACCCCCCTCCTCTCCAATTACATGTACTCACCTGTCTTCTGCTGCCAGCTGCCTGAGAGCAGTCCTGACACTGCTGGAAAGAGGGGCGGTACTTGTAGGAGAGGGGAGGATCTTTGCAGCTTCGTCCCCTATCCCCAGTAATGTACAGAGACGCTGATCTGACCTTGGCTTCAGATGCTATCAGAAGAATGGAGTGACAGGGAGTAAGCTGCAGTCTAATGTGCCCCACCGCCTCGCTGATCTCTGCAGCCACTGTGGCCACAGGTCTCCTCCAGCTGCTGCCGCACAGGGGGGAGTAAAAAAAGAAAAAAGTTAAATGTTTAACACCCTGCTGCCACTTGCAGTGAAGGAAATAATTATTTGATCGCTTGCTGATTTTGTAAGTTTGCCCATTGACAAAGACAAGAACAGTCTATAATTTTAAGGGTAGAATATCCAAAATTTGTATAAACTATATAAATTTATTTGCATTTTGAAGTGGGAAATAAGTATTTGATCCCTCTTAAAAACAAGACTTAATACTTGGTGACAAAACCCTTGTTGGCAAGCACAGCAGTCAGATGTTTTTTGTAGTTGATGATGTTTTTTGTCAGGACGAATCTTGGTCCACTCCTCTTTGCAGATCGTCTCTAAATCATTAAGATTTTGAGGTTGTCGCTTGGCAACTCAGAGCTTCAACTCTCTCCAGTTTTCTATGGGATTAAGATCTGGAGACTGGATAGGCCACTCCATGACCTTAATATGCTTCTTTTCGAGTCACTCCTTTGTTGCCTTGGCTGTATGTTTTGGGTCATTGTCTTGCTGGAAGACCCAGCCATGACCCATTTTAATGTCCTGGTAGAGGGAAAGAGGTTGTCACTCAAGATTTTACATTACATGGCTCCACCCATTCTCCCATTGGAGAAATAGTCCTGTGCCCTTAGCAGAGAAACACCACCAAAACATAATGTTTTCCCTCCATGGGACGTGGGGATGGTTTTTTTTGAGCATAGGCAGCTTTTCTCTTTCCCCCAAAACGGCAGTTGAATTAATGCAAAAGAGCTCAAATTTTTTTTCTCATCTGACCCACAGCACATTTCCAATCACTCACAGAATCATCCGAGTTCATTGGCAAACTTCATACAGGGTTTCACAGTGCCTTCTTTACAAGGGGGCCCTTTCGGCACGCGGAATTTAAACCCTTTTGGCCAATGTTTCCAATGGTTTTTTCTTGGTGACTATGGGCCCAGCTGCCCTTTAACTTTTAATAGAGAGGGCGAATTTTCCAAAATTTGGTTTGTTTACTTCGCCGAATTTTTCCGGGAAAAAAAAACTTTGTTTCGAATTACTTCGGACGAATCAGTTAAAAAACAGCAATTTCCGGTGCCGACCTGCAGGGTGCTGCAACATTGTGCCATGTTAAAAAATCGAGGAGCTTTGGTTTGGTCTTCAACAATGTTGTGTTTTAAGTATGAAACGCAGTGCGCCCCCGCTTTAGAATCGTTCACCAAAATTCCCCGGGCACAAAGCCAAAACTGACCAAAAAAATGAAGGGGGGAAAGTAGCCTGATAAAGCATGGCAGCGACACTGGAAAAAAAAAAGCTGAGGGGGTCAGGTGGCAACACTCGTGTGGAGGTACGGCGCAAACCCAGCAGCATGAGGGCCCAAAAGGGGGGCACAAAAATTCTGGAGGTGGCAAAAACGGGGGTAGGCCCAGAGTGGGCCCAAAGACACAGTGTGTGGTTATGCAGCAGCCACAGCAGCGCATGAGGTCAGACAGTGGCACAATGACTTTGGGGGGGCAAAAAAAGTGAGGCCACAAGTGGGGACAATGACACAGTTTGTAGTCCGGCAGCGCCACAACAGCAGCAAGGGTCGACAGTGGCACAATAAAGAGTGTGTAGGGCACGGGCATCAGCCACGCAGCAGCAGAGGTCGACAGTGGCACTATGACACAGTGTGTAGGTCAGGCAGCAGCACGCACACATGAAGGGCAGACAGTGCACAAAACACAGTTGTGGGCACGCAGCAGCCACAGCACATCATGAGGGCAACAATGGCACAATGAAGAGTGGTATCACCATCACCACAGCGCACATAGGCAGCAGGGCACAATGAAAAGTGATAGGGACGGGAGCAGCCACAGAGCAGCATGAGGTCAGACAGTGGCATAATGAAAATTGTAAAGGGCACGGCAGCACCCGCAGAGCATGAGGCAGCATGGCACCATGACATTTGGAGGTGGCAAAAAAAAGGGGGTAGGCCACAGGGGGGGACAATGACACAGTGTGGAGGTCACGGGGCCCCAGCAGCCAAACAGCAGGGCCAAGCAATGGGGGGCCCCGGGAAAAAGTGGCACAATGACATTTTGGAGGTGGGGAAAAACAGGGGTGGGCCCCAGAGTGGGACAATACGCAGTGTGTAGGTCACCAGCAGCCACACAGCAAAATGAGGTCGAAGTGGCACAATGACAAGTGTGTAGGGCAGCCAACCCAGCAGCACATGAGGTCAGACATGGCCAAAAACACTTTGAGGAGGCAGCAGCCACAGCAAAAAAGGGGAGAGGTCAGACAGTGGCACAATGACAATTGAGGGGGGCAAAAACAGGAGAGGCCAGTGGACAAACACGTGTGAGGGACCGGCCCCAGCAGCCACAGCACAGCATGAGTCAGACAGTGCACAAAGACATTTGGAGGTGGCAAAACAGGGTAGGCCACAGAGTGGGGGGTGAACAAATTGGAGGTCCGGCGCAGCACGAGCGCATGAGGTCAGACAGTGGGCCAAAGACATTCTGGAGGTGGCAAAAACAGGATAGGGACAGAGTGGACAATGACAAGTGTGGGGTCACGAAAACGCCACAGCAGCAGCAAGGTTAGACATGGCACAATGACAATTGGAGGTCAAAAACAGGAGTAGGCAAAGGGACAATGACAAGTGGGGGTAGGTCACGGCACAGCCCCAGCAGCAGCATGGGGGGTTTAGGCGGGACAATGACAAGTGTGAGGTCACGGCACAGCCACGCGCAGCATGAGGTCAGACAAAGGGCCCAAAGAAAGTGGGAGGTCACCGGCACAGCCCACAGGGCCGCATGAGGTCAGACAGGGGGGAATGACAAAGTGGTGGAGGTCACGGCAGCAGCCACAGCAGCAGCTAGGTCAGACATGGGGCAATGAAAAAGTGTGGAGGTCAGGCACAGCCCAGCAGCAGTAGACATGACATGGCACATTGAAATTCGGGGTGGGAAAAACAGGGGTAGGACAATTGGGAAAAAAGACAAGTGTGGAGGTCACGGGACACCCCAGCAGCAGATGAGGTCAAAAGTGGGACAATGACATTGGAGGTGGCAAAAAACAGGAGTAGGCCCAATGGACAATGACAATGTGGAGGTCCCCGCAGCAGCCCGCAGCAGTGGGGCAGACAGTGGACAAAGACAAGGTTTAGGTCACGCTAGCCAAGCACAGCATGAAGTTTAGACAGGGCACAATGAACGGGGGTGGAAAAACGGATCGCCACAGAGTGGACAAGACAAGTGTGTGGGTCACGGACAGCCACAGCAGCGATGGTCAACAGTGGCACATGACATTTGGAGGGGGGCAAAAACAGGAGAGGCCACAGGGACAATGACAAGTTTTGGAGGTCACGCACAGCCCAGCAGCAGCAGAGGGCGACATTTTTTTAAAAGACATCTGGGGTGGGAAACCCGGAATGGCCCCAGGTGGGGCAAGACACAGTGTGGGTCCCGCAGCCCAAAAATCAGCGCATGAGGTCAACAGTGGAAATTTACGAAATGTGAGGTCCGGCACAGCCAGCAGCAGCATGAGGGCAGCGTGCACATGACATTGAGGTGGAGGGCCCCCCCAAAAAAGTAGGCAACAGTGGACAATGACAAAATGTGAGGGCACGGGAGCACCCACAGCACAGCATAGGGCAGAATGGACATGACAAATTGTAGGGACGGCACAGCCACAGCAGCAGCATGAGGTCAGACATGGAAAAATAACATTGGAGGCCGGAGAGCCACAGAGGTGGTCAGACGCACTGCAGGTGGTAGGGCACGGGACAGCCCCCAGCAGCAAAATGAGGTTTAGACGTGGAAAAAAGACAAGTGTGGAGGGCAGGCCACCCCAGCAGCAGCATGAGGGCAGACAATTTACAATACAAGTTTGGGGAGGTCCGGCACACCACAGCCAGCATGAGGGAACAATGGCACAAAACAGAGTTTTTGTGGGCAGGGATCACCACGCGCGCATGAGGTCAGACATTTCACAAGACACAGTGGTAGGTAACGGCGCACCACAGCAGCGCATGAGGGCAACGTGCACAATGGCATTGAGGTGGGAAAAGAAAAATAGGCCCAAAGGGCCCAAAGACAGTGGGAGGTAAAAGGCAGCAGCCCCGCAGCAGCATGAGGTCGACAGTGGCACAATGACAGAGTGTCAGGAGGCACAAACCACAGCACAGTTTTAGGGGCAGACAGGGCCCAAAAAAAAGGTGAGGGCAGCATGCACAAGACTGAGGTCAAAACAGTGGCACAATACACAGTTGTAGGCATGGCAACAGCCCCAGCAGCAATAGGGAGACATGGACAATGACAAGTGGGAGGGCACGGGCATCCACAAACAGCAGCATGAGGTCAGACAGTGGACAATGAAAAAAATTGGGAGGTCACGGCACACCACAGCACAGCATGAGGTCAGACAGTGGGGAAAAGACAAGTGTGAGGGACGGCCACCCCAGCAGCAATGATCAAAAGTGGCAATGAAAATTCTGGAATTTGGCAAAAACAGGAGTAGGCCACAGATGGGGCAATGACACAGTGTGGAGGTCACGGGAGCAGCCACAGCAGCAGCATGAGGCAGACAGTGGGGCAAGACAGGTTTGGAGGGCACGCACAGCCCCAGAGGCATGAGGGAGACAGTGGCACAAAGACATTCTGGAGGTGGGAAAAACAAGGGAGAGGGGCCCCAAGGGGGGACAAGACGCCCGTGGTAGGTCCACAGCCCCCACAGCAGCAGCATGAGGTCGAAGTGGCACAATGACACATTTGGAGGTCATGGCAGCAGCCACCCGCAGAACATGGGCGACAGGGCACAATGACAGAGTGTTTAGGTCAAGGGATCACACACGCAGCAGCATGAGGTCAGACAGTGGCACAATGAACAATGTGTAGGGGACGGCAGCAGCCACAGCACAGCCACAGCAGCAGCTGAGGTCAGACTGGGCCCAAAGACATTCTGGAGGGGGCAAAAACAGGGGTAGGGCCCCGCGTGGGGCCAAGACACAGTGGGAGGTCCGGCAGCAGCCCCCAGCACACAGAGGTAGACGTGGCACAAAGACATTCTGGAGGGGGCAAAAACAGGGGGTGGCTACAGATCGGACAATTACACAGTGTGGAGGCACGACAGCACCACAGCAGCAAACATAGTCAGCAGTGGCACTACATTTCTGGGGGGGGGTGGCCCTAAACAAGAAATTTTAAAACCAAAGACGGAAAGGGGACATAAAACAGGTGTGTAGGTCACGGCGCAGCCCAGCAGCAGCATGAGGTAACAATGGCACAATGACAGAGGGGTAGGTCACGGCAATCAGCCACGCAGCAGCATGAGGTCAGACGTGGGGGCAAGACACAGTGTGGGTCACGGAAACAGCCCAGCAACATGAGGTCAACAGTGACAAGACAAGTGTGGAGGTCACGGCGAGCCCCAGCAGCAGTTGACATACAGGGCACAATGAAATTCTGGAGGTGGCAAAAACGGGGTAGGCCACAGATTGGGACAATGAACAGTGTGGAGGTTTACGGCAGCAGCCACAGCACAGCATGAGGTAGACAGTGGACAAGACCAGGGGAAAAAAGGGTCCCGATCAAGCCATTGGGGGAGGTGGGCAAGAATTGACAGGGCACAATTTCTTCTGGGGGTGGGAAAAAACAGGGGGGTCGGCCACAGGGGGACAATGACACAGTGTGGAGGTCACGGGACACCACACAGCGGAGGTCAGACAGGGCACAATACATTCTGGGGTGGCAAAAACAGGATTTGGCCACAGGTTTGGGACAATGACACAGTTTGGAGGTCACGCAGCAGCCACAGCGCAGCTGAGGTCAAATTTTACAATGACATTCTGGGGGTGGGAAAAACAGGGAAAAGGGCCCCAAGTGGACAAAGACACAGTGGTAGGTCACAGCACACCACAGCAGCAGAGGGTCAACAGTGGAAAGACGAAGTGTGTAGGTCACGGCATCAGCCACAGCACACTGAGGGCAGACATGCACAGACAGGGGGTAGGTACGGCGCAGCCCCCGCAGCGCAAGGGGTCAGACAGTGGGACAAGACAGGTGTGAGGTCACGGCAGCACCCCCAGCAGCGCAAAGGTAGACAGTGGCACCCAAAGAAAAGTGTGTAGGTCAGGCATCGCCACAGCAGAGATGAGGCGACAGTGGGAAAAATGACACAGTGTGGAGGGACGGCAGCAGCCACAGCAGCGCATGAGGTCAGACATTGCAAATGACAAGTGTGTAGGTCACGGCACAGCCACACAGCAGCATGAGGTCAGACAGTGGAACAATGACACAGTGTGGAGGTCAAGGGAGCGCCCAGCGCAGCAGAGGTAGACAATTGCCAATGACAGAGTTGTAGGTCACGGCATCAGCCCCAGAGCGCAGAGGTCAGAAAAAGTGGGGACATGACAAATGTGTAAGTCACGGCATCAACAGCAGCAGCATGAGGGCAGAAAGTTTCACATGAAAAGGTGTAAGGGCACGGGACGGGCCCCAGCAGCACTGAGGAAAAAAGGGAACAAAGACAGGTGTAGGGCACGGCACGCCACGCAGCCCCTGAGTTAGAAAGGGGACAATACAGTGTGTAGGGCACGGGAGCACCACAGCACAGCATGAGGCAGACAGTGGGACAAGACAGAGGTGTAGGTCCGGCATCACCACAGCAGCACTGAGGGCAGACAGTGGCACAATGACCGTGTGTAGGTCACGGCAACACCACAGCAGCGCAGAGGTAAAACAGTGGGACAATCCATGTGGGGGTCACGGCACAACCAAGCAGCACATGAGGTCAGACATGGGACAAGACACAGTGTGGGGGTCACGGCAGCAGCCACAGCAGCAGTAAACATGACAGTGGCACAATGACATTCTGGGGGTGGCAAAAAAAGGGTGCCCCAGAGTGGGAAAAATGACCGTGTGGGGGTCAGCAGCAGCCCACAAACAGCAGCATGAGGTCGACGTGGCACAATGACATTCTGGAGGTGGCAAAAAAAAAAGGGGGTAGGCCACGAGGGGACAATGCCATGTGGGGGTCACGACCCGCGCCCCAGCACGCATGAGGTCAACAGTTGGACAATGACAAGGGGGAGGTCACGGGATCAGCCCAGCGCACATGAGGTCAGACAGTGCACAATGCATTCTGGGGGTGGCAAAAACAGGGTAGGCCACAGAGTGGGACAAAGACACAGGTTTGGAGGGCCGGCAGCTGCCACAAAGCAGATGAGGTAGACAGTGGCACAATGACATTCGGAGGGGCAAAAACAGGAGTAGGGCCCCAGATGGGACAAAGACACAGTGGGAGGTCACGACAGAGCCACAGCAGGAGCATGAGTTTAGACATGGGACAATGACATTCTGGAGGTGGCAAAAAAGGGTAGGCCCCAGATGGGACAAAGACACAGTGGTTAGGCACGGGGACAGCCCCAGCAGCCCATGAGGCAGACAGGGGACACAATGACAGAGTGGGGGAGGCACGGCATCAGCCACAGCAGCGCATGAAGTCAGACAGTGGGACAATGACAGAGGGTGTAGGCCAGCACACCACAGCAGCACATGAGGCAGAAGTGGCCAAAGACAAGTGTGTAGGTCAAGCACGCCACCCTCGCAGATGAGGGCGACAGTGGGAACAAGACAAGGGGTGAGTCCCGGGATCAGCCACAGGCAAGCATGAGGTCAGACAGTGGGAAAAAACATTCTTTAGTGACAAAAACAGGATAGGCCACAAGTTTGGGGCAATGAAAAGTGTGGAGGTCACGACGCACCACAGCAGCAGCATGGGTCAGACAGGGGACAAAGCACAGGTGGGAGGTCCGGGGCAGCCACAGCACAACGGGCAACATGGGACAATGACATTCTGGAGGGGGCAAAACAGGAGTGGCCACAGATGGGACAATGACACAGTGTGGAGGTCACGACAGCAGCCACGGCAGCAGCATGAGGGTTTAACAGGGCAAAAAATGGGGCAGAGTGTGTAGGGCCGGCACCCACCACAGCGCAGCATGAGGTCCCCCGACAGTGGACAATACAAGTGTGAAGGTCACGGCAGCAGCCACCACAGCATGACATGACAGTGGCACAATAATTTGGAGGGGAAAAAAACAGGAAGGCCACAGATTGGGACAATGACACAGTGTGGAGGTACGACAAACCCCGCCACAGCAGCAGCATGAGGTCAAAACAGTGGCACAATGACAAACTTGAGGGGGACAAAAACAGGAGAGGCCACGAGTTGGGGACAATGACAAAGTGGGGAGGGCACGACAGCAGCCACAGCAGCGCAAGGCAGACAGTGGGGCAATGACACAGTGTGGGGTCACGGCAGCAGCCACAGCAAGCATAGGTAGCAGTGGACAATGACATTCTGGAGGTGAAAAAAAGGAGTAGGCCCAGAGTGGGACAATGCACGTGGGAGGTCACGACAAGGCCCAGCGCAGCATGAGGGGCAGACAGTGGGCCAATGACAGAGTGTTAAGTCACGGCACAGCCACAGCAGCAGCATAGGTCAGATAGTGGCACAATGACACAGTGTGTAGGTTAGGCACAGCCCCAGCCAGCATGAGGGCGAAAGTGGCACAATGACAGAGTTTTGTAGGCACGACCAGCCACGCGCAGCATGAGGTCAACAGTGGGACAAAAGACACAGTGTGAAGTCACGGCAGCAGCCCAGCAGCACATGAAGACAGTGGCCAAAACATTCTGGAGGTGGCAAAAACAGGAGTAGGCCACGAGTGGGACAATGACACAGTGTGGAGGCAGACATCAGCCACAGACAAAAGAGGTCAACAGTGGCACAAAACATTCTTTTAGGGGACAAAAACAGGAGTAGGGCCCCAAAAGTGGGACAAAAGAAACAGTGTGAGGGACGGGAGCAGCCACAGCAGCACATGAGGTCGACAGGGCACAATGAAATTCTTGAGGGACAAAAAAAGGAGTAGGCCCCCAGATGGGACAATGACAAAGTGTGGAGGGCACGACAGCAGCCACAGCAGCAGCATAGGAGACAGTGGACAAAAACCAGTGTGGAGGCACGGAACAGCCACAGCAACGCATAGGTCAGAAGGGCACAATGACATTCTGGAGGTGGGAAACCCGGAGTAGGCCACAGAGTGGGGAAAAAGACATAGTGTGGAGGTCACGACGCAGCCAAGAGCAGCATAAAAGGGCAGACAGGGCACAAAGACAGGGTGAGTCACGGATCAGCCACAGCGCAGCATGAGGTCAATAGTGGCACAAAGACACATGTGTAGGGGCACGCACAGCCACAGCAGCGCAGAGGTCAAAGTGGCACAAAGACATTTTTAGGTGGCAAAAACGGAGTAGCCACAGGTGGGACAATAACAGTGGGGGAGTCACCACAGCAGCCACACAGCAGCATGAGGTCAGACAGTGGACAATGACACAGTTGTAGGTCACGGGACACCACCACAGCATGAGTCAGACTGGAAAAATGACAGAGTGTGTAGGTACGCATCAGCCACGCGCCCGCATGAGGTAACGTGGACAATGACATTCTGGGGGTGGGAAAAAGGGGTAGGGACAGAGGGGACAATGAACAGGTGGAGGGCACGGGGCAGCGCCCCAGCAGCCAGAGGTCAGACAGGGCACAAGACATTCTGGAGGTGGCAAAAACAGGGGGAGGCCCCCAAGTGGGGCAAAGAAAACGTTTTGGGGGGTCCCCGGCAGCAGCCACAGCAGCGCAGGGTCGACAAATGGGAAAATGACATTCTGGGGTTGGCCCAAAAACCCGTTTTTAGGCCACAAGTTGGGACAATGGGCACAGTTTGTAGGTCATGGCAGCAGCCCACAGCAAACAGCATGAAAGGGCCCGACGGGGGGTCAAGACAGAATTTTGTAGGTCCGGGATCGCCACAGCAGCAGCATGAGGTCAGGGCAGTGGGACAATGACAGAGTGTGTAGGGCACCTTTAGCCACAGAAACACATGGTTTTAGACAGTGACCAATGACATTTGGAGGTGGCAAAAAAACGGAGGGAGGGAAAAAGAGTGGGACAAAAGGCCAGTGTGGGGGCCGGCAAGCACCCCCAGCAGCAGCATGCTTTTAGACAGTGGCACAATGCATTTGGAAAGGGGGCAAAAAAAAGGAGTAGGCCAAAAGGTGGGGGCCCAAAGACACAGGTGGGGACACGGGGCAGCCACGCAACAGCATGAGGGAGACTTTTGGCACAAAGAAAATTTGGAGGTGGCAAAAAACAAAGGGGTATTTTCCCCAAAGGGGACAATGACACAAATGTGGAGGGCAGTAGGGAGCCACAGCCAGCTGAGGTCTTTAGTGGGCCCAATGACTTTCCCCGGGGGTGGCAAAAAAATGGGAGTAGGCCACAAGGGGGGACAATGACACAGTGTTGGGGGTCACCGGCAGCAACCAAGCACCGCATGAGGTCAGGGCAGTGGCACAATGACATTGGAAGGGGGTTTAAAAAAGGGAGTAGGCCCCCAGGGTGGGGGCAATGACACTGTGGAAATTCTTTGGGGGCAGGCCCCCAGCAGCACAAAGAGGTCAGACAGTGGCACAAAAGACAGTTTTTTGTAGGGGCACGGCAGCAGCCACAGCAGCAGCCTGGGTTTAGACAATTTGGGACAATGACATTCTGGAGGGGGGCAAAAAAAAAAGGGGAAGGGGAAAAAATGAAATAAAGGGGGGTAGTCTTAAAAATTTTAAATTTTTTAAAATACTTTTTAAAAAAAAATTATGATTTAAAAACCAACAAAAAATAAAAATCCCCCGTGAGTACCCGAAAAAACATTGGCATTTTTACTTTCAATTAGTTTCTATATCTATTAAAGGCATGGCAAGGTTCCTTTTCCAAAAAGGGCCAATTGGTTTTGGAAAGGGGCTTTGGAATCAAAAGGGTTTTTTCTGGGAAAACAATTACCCAAAAACAACCCCCTCCAACCTTCAGTTTTCTTTTGGGGAACTCAACCCGGATTATAAAAAAAATAATAAAAAATTTATTAATTGTCGGGTCAACGCATGTGGTTTTTCCTGATTTTTTTTGTCTGTGGGAAACTCTAAGTTTTGGGAAAAACTTCGGGGAACTTTGGAGGAAAAAAGGTTGGGGGAAATCTTTGGGGAGTTCGACAACCCAAAATGACACATCAGTGGCCGACAAAATTTAACCTACAAAAATTTGGGGGGGGGCCCTCTTGTCTAAAATGGATGGGTTTTAGACGTGTTATTCCAAAAGAATAGCTGGGATTGGGGTAAAAAACCTTCTCCAAAAAAATGTTTTTGGACTTTTACCCTGAAAACCAAGACAAACCCCTTGGGGGGTTTAAAAATCCTTGATTTTAGCTTTCCAAAATTTTGGGCTCTTTCTTACCTCTTTTTACTAAAACCTTTGGTTTGATATTTTTTCCATACCTGTCCACTCAGTTCTTAATCGGGGAAAAAAACTTTTAAATCAAAACCCCTTAAACCTTTTTTGCCAAAAATTTTAAAGCCGCTTTTTAATCTAAGTCGGGAAAGGGCAAGGTTTTTCCCGTTCTTTAGGCCCGAACGGGGTCCTGGGCTTTTTTGCAAAGGCGAAATTTTTTCACTGCGCATGCCCCGGTTTCCAAGGGCGCTGCTCTGCTCTCACATAGCCTGGGAAACCCCCTTTCGATACGTCAGGTTGGCGCGTACTAGCGCCCCTTAAAACCACTCCACGATCCCGGGGGTTCCCCTTGGTTTAAAAAGCGGAAAGTTTTTGGGGGCCCGCAAATGGGCTTTGAGAGGGGCTAAAGGGGAAAAGAGAGGGGGTTTTGGGAAAACCACAATTGTGGGTTTTTCCTTTTGAGAATTTTTAGGGGGTGTGAAATTTTTGGGTCTTTGATTTATTATGTCTCATATTTGAACGAACCCCCCCCTGCATTTCCCCAAATTTTTTACCCCCTGCCAAACCCCTTGATTGTTTTTCAGGGGGGTTTAAGGGACATATTTAGGTCTATTATAGCAGTAATCTGCTATGGGTTTTCTATTGTACTTGTGTTGGATTCTAAACATTTATTGGGGTTTTTATCATATCTTATTGTAGGGTTAAACCCCCAAAATTTATTGTCTATTTTTTTTTGTCTTCTTTTTGACTCTTTGTGCCAGACATTAATGTGATTTTTTGCCTATTTTAGCCCGGTTTTTCCTTTTGGGTTCTATACCCCCTTTTTTCTTTTTTTGAATGTTGTCTTCCCAATTTTTTGGGCCCCCGAGGAGACCGGGTTTAAAAATCAAGGGGGCGGTCGAAACTTTTTGGGACGGGAAATATAAAAATTTTTTCTAGGAAATTTTTTAGATTTGGTTTTCCCATAGGAGCGCCCTTATTGGGGGGGATATTCCCCGAATTTTGGGTAGGGGTAGGGACCCAAAACATGATAGGGGGCCCTTTTAGAGTTTCCCCCCCGTGCATGTTTTCAGTCCCAGTTACTTGGATGTGACCCCTTTTTTTTTTCTGTTTCTACGGAGGTTTTTTAATTTTTGATGGGGTTTTATCAAATTTTTTTTTTAAAAAAAAAATCATTAAAAAAATTTAAATTTTTTGACTATCCTCTTTATTTCATTATTTCGTAATTTAGTCAGGGGGGCCCTTTTTTTATTTTTCTGGCCCTTGGAATTAAATTTGTTTTTCAAAAACCCGGAGTAGGGCCCCAGAGTGGGACAAAGACCGTGGGGAGGTTTACGGCAGCAGCCACAGCCCGGGAGCAGAGGTCAGGGCAGTGGCACAATGACATTCAGGGAAAGGGGGCAAAAAAAGGAGTAGGCCACAGAGTGGGGGCAATAAAAAACAGGGGGGTAGGTCACGACAAACAGCCACAGCAAGGGAGCATGAGGTAGGCACAGTGCCACACTGACATTCTGGAGGGGGCAAAAACAGGGAAAAGGGGCCCAGAAATGGGGGCAAAAACCCCCAGTGTGTAGGCAAAGGCAGCAGCCAAAGCAGGGAGCATGAAGGGCAGACGTGGCACAAAGCATGTTGGGAAGGGCCACGGCATCGCCAAAAGCGCAGTTTAGGTCAAAGTGGCACAAAGACAAAATTGTAGGGGCAAAGGGATCAGCCACAAACGCAGCTTTAGGTCAGCAGTTTGGGAAAAATTACACCCGTGTTAGGTCACGGTGCAGCCACAGCAGCAGCATGAGGGGCAGCAGTGGGGGGGAAAAATAAAAGGGGTGTGTGGTTCCCCCGGCCCTCAGCCCCAAGGGGCAGCATGAGGTAAAACAGTGGCACAAAAGACAGGGGGTGTAGGTAACGGCCCGCCCAAACCAAAAGCAGCAGCATGGGGGTCAGGGGCATGGCACAAAGACAGGTGGGGTTGGTCAAAGGCCCGCAGCCCAGCACCCTGAGGTCAACCCGGGCACAATGAAATTCCCGGGGGGGTTTGGCCAAAAAAAAAGGAATAGGGCCCCAGAGTGGGACAATTACACAGTGTTTTGGTTTGGGCACGGGACAACCACAGCAGCGCATGGGTAGACAGTGTCCCCAATGACATTGCGTAGGTCACGGGAGCGCCAAAACAGGCATGAGGTCAGGGCAGTGGGACAAAGACATTCTGGGAGGTGGCAAAAAAAAAGGGGGTTGGCCACAGGTGGGAAAATGAACAGTGTGGGGTCAGGGGAGCAGCCACAACAGCAACATGAGGTCAGGAGTGGACAATGACATTCTTTAGGTGGCAAAAAAAAAGGAATTTGGGCCCCAGGTGGGGCAATGACACAAATGTGTAGGGCACGGGAGCAGCCACAGCCCTGAGGTCAGACAGTGGCACAAAGACAGAGTGTGTGTTGGAAAACCCCCCATCAGCCACGCACAGCCCTGAGGGCAGACAAATGGCACAAAAAGACGTTGTAGGTCAACCCCGGGAAACAGCAAAAGCAGAAGCTGATTTTTAGACAGTGGCCCTAAAGACATTCTGGAGGGGGCAAAAACCAATAGGGCCACAAGGGGGGACTAGACCAGTGTGGAGGTAAAAGCACAGCTTTAGGTCAGACATTGGGGACAATGACAGAGTGTGGGAGGTTTACGGCATCAGGGCCCCAGCAGCAGAAAGAGGCAGAAAGGGGCACAATTTTTTTCACATAATTCCAAAAAATTTGGGGGAAACTCGGAAGGGGAACAAAGAAAAAAACTTTTGAACACTAAAATTTACTATTTTGCCAAGGGGAAACTTAAACTCTTTCAGTTCCTTTTTGTTTTAAAAACTAAAACGTAACTTTTTTTATATCCAACTCCCTTTAAAATCTTTACACCTATTTAAAAAAACCCGAACTCTAAAACCCCATAAAATTTTTCCCTTTTTTTCTTTTTGAAAAGTTAATAACTCCCTTTTATTAAACCAAATCTGGGAACCCCCACCTACTAACAGGGGACCCCCATAACTATAGCAAAAATTTTTAGCTTCATTAAAAGGGGTCCCAAACCAGCTAATTGGGCAGTCCTCCCTAATCTCAAAAACACAGAACCCAAAATTTAAAGGCCCCCCTTGGGGAAACCCTTGCAGCAGGTGACCCCTTAAGACAAGGGGGAAAAGATTTACAATTTAAAAGGGCATATTTTGACCTCGCCGGGAAAAGTTTCGCCAGCTAACTTTTTTTAATCAAGGGTTTTGGGTCCATCACATGTGGTTTTGGGCTCACTTTTCCCTTTTTTTATCATTTTTAGGGAAACACCCCGTTCAGGTGCTAAAAATTTCCATCAGGGGAATCCCCATAAAAAACCCCCTCCCCCTTCCCCCGCGCACACTCATAACAGGGCCTGTAAAACTGCCACCATGCTCTTTATGGGGCCAACAACCTTTTATTTAAAATTTGCCATCTCCATAACGGGCTTGGCCCCATCTTACCATACTGCCCGTGCCCAAAGCACTTGGGGGGACCAACAAAAGCTCAGCCCCGACTGAACGGGGTTTTTACCATGGCCCGGAAATGGACAGGTTATGAACACAAATGCCCAAAAATCAACCTCAGGGCACAAAAAAACACCCCCCTTTTTTTGAACCCCCAAGGATTCCTTGAGGGATCGAGAGAAGGGGGAACATCAGAAAAAAACAAAGGATGGAGCACTACAAGTGATTAATTTTCCCTAAAAGTTTTAAAGGAAAATCAAAAAAAGGGTTTTTCATATGGTCTTACGTTCATCCCATGCCCAAATTTAATAAATTTTTATGGGTTTAAAAATATAATCTCTTTTCTAGAAAGTTGGCCCTTTTCATAAAAATTTTAAAAAAAGAAAAGTTTAAGAAAGAACAAACCTTTAGGGGGGCTTTGAAGGGGAAAAACATTGGGTGGGTCTTTAACAATTTTCAATTTAAGGTGATGGAGGGCCCCATAATTTAAGAATAACTTTGACAAATTTTAAGCCCAAAAACCCAGGGAATACACCTCCGATATCACAATATAAATTTTTTGGATACGTTTTTTGGAAAATTTGTAAGCAAAACATAAAAAAAACTAGCCCCTCAACGACAACCATCTTCTTTAAAAATTTTAAAATGGGAGGAAAAAGTGCTATTGCAGGGAAATACAATCAACAGGGAGCTAGTAATTTAAAAACCCCCTTGGGAAAAGGGTTTGGGGAATATTGTCATCTTAAATAAAAGTGACTATTTGAAACCCAAAGGTTGGGGAGAATACTTTTTTTATTCAGAAAAAATATGGAGGCTTTCCAAAAAAACCCAACCAATGGTTTTCGAAAGGGAAATTGGGAAAAAGGGTTTTGGAAAATTTGGGGAAATTGGGGAAAAAAATTAATTACGAGGAGGAGAAAAATTTTTTGGGTAAATGTGAATCCCACCATTGCAACCTTTTTTTGCCCTTACCAAAATTTCATAAAAGGTTTTTTGCCAATACCAGGAAGCCTTTGTCCTCAGGGGAAAACAATTTAACCAAGGACCCAAAGGGCCGTATGTTTATCGTTTTTACTGATGCCCTTTGGGCACTGGCCCCCACCTTCAAACTTAAAGATACGAAGGCCTGTGATGAAATTAAAAATCCTTTTTGGGAAGGGGAGAGTTTCACTTCTTGCAAGTTTAGGGTGTAGAAGCCCCATACAAAACATCGACATGACCTGGGCCCGAAAGGGGAAAACAAGTATTTTTTGAACACAAGAGGTACACAATTTTCGGAACACAACATTTTTTTTTACACTTTGGATTTTGGGTTTTTACACAATAAATTTTTTTTTTTTTTGAAAGGCCAAACCCTTTTTCACCAGATATAAGGGGAACAGCCGGGAACTGTCTGTGCCCAAGTTTTGCTAAACTATTTTTAGGTTGGGGGGAGGAAAGCTAAAGTTTTTTCTGAACACCTTGAAATATTCACCGATCGGATTTTTTTTTTGGGGGCGCTTTTTTGATTTATATTTTGAAAATTTTGGGATGGTAGTGAAAAATTATTTTATGGATTTTGTACTAGACTTTAATGATATTTAAATTGGGATGAAATTAAAGTTTTAAAAATTTATGGGAGAAAAATTTAAATTTTTTTGGAAAAAATTTTAAAAATTTTGTTTGGTTTAAAAAAAGCAGATTCAGACAAAAATATTTCGGAAAAAAAACCCGGGAAACCCTTTTGGGTTTTTTACATTTCTCTAGTTGGGATCCCCTTCTCAAAAAAAGGGGTTTTCCCTAGGGTTTAAATTTTTTAGGGGTCGTAGAAATTTTTTCTCATTAGAGGATTTCAATGAAAAATTTTTTTAAAATTAAAATTTCTGTTTTTAGGGAAGGGGGGTTTTCCTAAAAATTGTTTGAGGAAGGCCTTTTAAAAAGGGGGTTTGACCGGGTTAAAAAACCCTTTATTAATCAGTAAAAAAGGAAAAAAGAAAAAAATGATTTAAATTCGGTTTTTTAAAGGGACCCTTTTTTGATTTGAGGGAATGAAATTTAGAGCTATACTTAAAACAATTTGGGACATTCTAAGGCAGATCCATAATTTTTGAGGTGATTTCTAAATAAACCCCAGTTCCCCTTATAGAAGAAAGGGAAGAAATCTTAGGGATAAAAATTTTTTACATAGGGCATTTTTTGGGGGGGAAAGGCAAAAAAAAATGGTTTTCCGTCTCCGGGGGGGGGCTCATATCCCTGTGGGAAATGTTTTATTCTGTCCATTCATAGGAAAACTAAAAAATTTTTTTAATCCCATTTTATAAGAAAGATTTGAGATAAAACAAATTTACAAAATTTTTAAACCAGGGGGGGGTGATTTAAAGGGGCTATGTGTACCTGCCCCAAATCTAGGGGGGAAAACCATTAAAAGGAGGTTTTTGTTTTTCCGGGTTTTCACGAAACATCTGGAGTCTAATTTAAAAAAAGAGGTGGGCACTCCCCAAGCAATACAATACGGGGAAATCCCCAAAGAAGCATTTTTTGCTATCTTTTCATACATGAAAAAAATTTTGGGGCTCTCTTCACATAATTTATCAAAAGATGCTTAAGCTGCCCACGACCTTTTTAACTTTATCTCAAATCGGGGAATTTCCCATCCTTTCTTTACCTCTCAAACGAGCCAATCGGCCTCCCCCTTGGGGGAAAAAACCCCCATTATTCAGAGGGGGAAAAAATAAAAAACACCCCAAACCCGCAAAGTGGGGCCCCTTTTTATGACAAACCTGTGAG
>JAODAL010020733.1:0-68700 GCA_025379985.1 Phyllomedusa bahiana
GGGGGCCCGGGAGGGTGAAAAACTCTTTGTGATCAACTTATTATTGAAGGCCACTGTCCAATGTAGAGAACTCCTTTAAAATCATTAGTAAGGAGCACAGAACACATGATGCAGAGGACAAATACAAGATTTATAGGCAAAATTCAATTTTACAACTTTGATGGCTCTGAATGTAAGCAATTGAATACATTAGATGTATAATACATGTAAATATTATTCCTAATCTAACAACATATTTGAGCACTACAGGACAAAATCTTTTCATTGACATCATTCTATAAAAGTCTCTATTGACTCTAGGTGGTCAGCCAATCTCTGACGTTATGTCTGTCCTCATTTAAATGGTTTAAACAGATTTCCTGATTCGTTACAGCTCCCTCTATGGCTGCGAGCCATGATACAGATGGCAACATCTGCCAACCTACAGGGTTTTTAAAAAGGTTATCACACATGCATTCAGTCATTGAAGTAGCTACAGTTTCATAATCCATATTGGGGAGAACCTCAATTGTACAGATGTTTCCCAGAAAACAACAGCACCCCTAGTGGACAATATATAGATTTATAGCAATGGAGGGTAGTCACCACCGTGCCTTGAAGCTAGCTATCGTGTGCAATTTGCAGTTTGTATAGACTTGATTTTTCCCAAACAAAACAAATAAGGCAAATAGCAGGAGAGAAAATCCCACATGCGTTGTCAGCTGGGGTTCCTATGTCATGCAACAATAGTTTTGTTTTAAAAATATGGTATGTGCAGAAAATATTTGGCGGGGTTACGTCTTGTCTTCTGGGTGGTAGGACAGCGCAATTGAATCTCTCTCACATTCTTCTTCAACAGACCATTGTACTTTTTACAGTTATTCAAAATTCAGCTTGGCTTGGATACAAAGACTGCTTCCTCTTTTTAAGTAACCAGCTTTCTTTTTCTGTCCTTCCCTGGCTCTGCTCAAGTATCAGTGTGAAAATTTTGCTTACAAGGTGGAATAGAACATTATGTTCCATGCACGCTTCATGCGTGCAGTGTTTTTTGTGGAGAAGGCACAATCGATAGGGTTATGTGTGTGCTTTACAGCGCTTACACTCATGTCTCTCATACAGCTATGATTAACTCCTTCCCATCTCAGTGCTTTTATTTACATCATGTTCATTTTTCCCCTCCCCCCCCCCCCTCCAAAGGCCAAATCTTTTTTTATTTTTCCATCTACATAGATGTAGGGCTTGTATTTTTTTTTTTTTTTTTTGTGGGGTGGGACAAGATGTATTTTTTAATGGGTTTTGTTTTTCAAAGGAATCAAAGGGTTAAAAAGGAGCCGCACAACTGAGGAAATGTTTCCAAAACCCCCAACCAACCCCCTTTAAAGTAACGTTTTGGGCAAATGTTTTGGGAAAGGATTTTAAAAAAGTAAATTTTTTCAAACATCCAACTTTCCCTCCCCACTCATACTTAAAGGGGTTTCTCCCCACAAGTTTCATAAAGGGGCATTTAAGAAATAAACCCGTCCCCTCCGGTTCAGAAAATTTACTAATTTGCATAAAAGGGTCCCTGCTTGTATTCAAATTCTGTTTTCAGTTGGGTAAATTTGCTTTAAAGCTTCTGAAAAAATGCCCAGAAGGTTTTATCCCGATCCCAAAAAAAGCCCTAATTACAGTTTTGTTTACTTTTCATAAATCAAGCTTTTCAACTGGCCCCGGGACACGAGGTCCTGTGTGATAGGTTTACTCCCGCTACAAAAATAGAACAAACAGCAGGGGGGAAAAATTTTTTTACAAGGGCCCTTTCTGAGGGGAACTGAAACAGTCAGGGAGGGCCCTAAAAAACACTTTTATCTCCTAAAGGGGGAAAAATAACAAAGCAATAATTTGAAAATGTCCTTTTTTTTTTGTGTTCCCCCACAATTAAAAAACCCATTCTTTGTACGAGACAACCCCTTTAAAAGGGGGTTTTTTTCCAAGAAGGGGATTTTCCTTTCCCATTTTCCAACAGGAGAGAATATAAACAAAGCATGCTGAAATCACAGGGGGGAGGAAGGGGGGGGAGCAAGAGCGAGGGAAACCCGGGAGCGTCTCTAAAGTTTAAAACCCAAAAAAAACAAAAAAACCAAAGGGTTCTCCCTTTCACAACAACTCATACACGCACTTTCTCCCCCAGCCCTTTTTAAAACTTTTAATTTTAATTTTCCCTGTCCCTCAGAAAAAAGTGCAAAAAAACGCAAGCGTGGGCCCGATCAGCTCCTTCATGTCCTGGGCGTGCTAAAAAAACTGTAAAACAAAGGGGCCCCGGAAATCTGTACTCTCACAGGCTTCACTTTTTTTTAAAACACATATATTTCAGGAAAATGATTTTAAAACCCATTTTGGGGGATCTCACGTCAACATTTAATTGTGGGAAAACCCCTTTTAAAGGGGTTTAAGAAAACCAAAAAAATAAGAACAAAACCCAAAGCAGTAAAAAGGGAAAGGAAAACGTAAGTCTCTGCCACAATCCAGTGTGGGGAACTACATAAAAAACCCGTTTTATCGCATAAAAATTGGGATGTTGGATCCTTTTTTCCTCCTGGACTAGTGGGCAGAGCAACCCGTTGCAAGGGGCACGTTGAAAGCGCCCTTTCTGTCACGGTTTTACGCCGCGGTCCCGCAAAAGGGCCAAATCCCGTGGGCCCGGGCGCTTTTGTCCCGGGCCCCGGGTGCGACAAACCTCCGGTTTTCCCTGGGTCAGGTCTCTCACCTGTTTTTCCTCCCTGGCGCCCCGGGTCCACAAAGTGGGTCCCTCTAGGGGGACGCACCCTGGGACTGCATCATATTTTTAAACAGTTTTCCCTTTTCCTTGCCAAGTGACCCCTGACCTTTGGCTATATAAGGAACTTCCACCCTGTGCCCAGGGTCAATTCCTTGTTGTATCCAGCACTAGAGCTTGACCCCCCCCCCCCCTCCCTTTGGCTGCTGTTCTGCTGCTGACTTGGCATAGGGTTTCCCTGTACGTTTTATCGCTACCTCTGTACCCCCTGCCGCTGCACCAGTTGCCCATACCTGTTTACCTGTTGCTATACAGTAGTCTGCTATCATCCTGGACTGTGCCATCGGTTCTCCAGCTACACCCGGACTGTGCACATGTTTTACGGCTACATCTGCAGTGCCCTGTCTACGCTCCAGCACCCGCTATCCGGACCTGCACTTCGGCTACCCACTGCGTGTGTTTACCATCAGCAACTGCAGTGGGACCAGAGGATCTACCATACCTGCACGTTTCCAGCCATCCAGGTTGGATTCGTTACAATTTCCCACAAAAGCCTGATTCCTCCCAGCAGAGCTGTAGATTCTATATACTATATTCACACCAAATATATGTATGTATGTACATATATACTTACATACATATATTTGGTGTGAATATAGTATATAGAATCTACAGCTCAGCTGGGAGAAAAACACACCCCCACAAAACACACACACACACACACAATAAATATAAATATATAAAATATATATATATATAAGATATATAAAATATATAATATATTATATATATTATATATAAAATATAAATTAAGGTGGCAACAGCGGGAAGGGTGTACAAGGGAGTGTACATCCCGGCCATGTCCTGGCATGCACCTTTCAATGTCCAAACACATGCCCCCAAGGAAAGGAGACTTGGGGAATGAAAGGCCAAACTTCAATAGGTGTCTACATTTTAGAATCTCCACATATGTTTAAAAAGGGCGTAATATGTTAGTATGGCTTCAGCCATTTCCTGGTTGGCCTTTTTGGGAGTGAGCATAGAGCGGGTGGTGCTCACTTCCCATGACTCCACTCCGGGGTTTACCTGGAGTATAAAAGTCAGCAGGTAAGCTGACTATGGTGGTTACAACCCCTGGCTACCTTCAAGCCTTGGGTGGAGTCCTGCTGGAAAACCAGCAGGGTGAACTTGCAGACTGACAGTAACTGACCTCTGTTAGTTAGAGCCCAGACGGGCAGGGTTTTGTTTTGTTTGTGCATGCCTTGCACGTTGTACTTTCTGTTTGCTGCTAAATAAAATACAGAAGCCCTGTATTTTCACCTGAATACGTCTCTGTCTCTGCCTGAACACTGAAGTCACGACCCCAGAGCCGCTAAAGCTCACACAGGGTGGAGGACCCCTTTGGCAAAATAGAGGAAGAACTCTTCTGAGACAGAGGAAAAACGTATTTTCCTGGGTGCAAGCAGCTACCGCATGGTCACAGAGGCGGCTAAAAGGGATGATTTGGTGAAGCAGCTAATTCAAGCCAACGCTAACCTCCAGCTGATGGCGGCCAGCCAGCAAAAAGCGCACGAAGAGACCATCCGGGCGCAAGCTGAGACGAATCGCCTGTAATAGAGACCCACCAAGCCACGGTGAAGGAACAACAGCGGGTAAACCACACGCTGCAGCAACAGCTACAGACCCTGGCTGCAAGGCCAGAAGTACCAACAAGTGCTCGGTCCACCCCCCGCAAGGTTCCCTGCGCAAGATGTCCGCGGATGACACATCGGGCTTACTGGGGACCTTTGAGCGGATAGCAGAGAGAGAGCAGCTGCCGGCGGACCATGGGTGGATGTCCTTTCCCCTTCCTAACGGCGAACCGCAGAAGGCCTACTTCGACCTGCATGTCCAAGACCCAAGGGGACTACAACAAACTGCGGGGGGGAGATCCTGGCCCGACTGGGGGTCACCCTGGCCGTAGGGGCCCCAAGAGTACAAGCCTGGGAGTTATAACCCGGGCCCAAAGGGCCCGCCAGGTCACAAATGTACACCTGTTCCACATTACCAACAAGTGGCTACAGCCGGAAAACCCACACACCTGCCCGGGTTTGGTCGAGCGAGGGGTCTGTGACCGTTTTGTCGGGGCCCTTCCGTCAAGCTCCAGAGGTGCTTGGGGAAACACCGACCCCAAAAGCGGGGAAACGAATTGGTCGCGTTTTTGGAACGGTACAGCGCTACAGAGGAGTTCCTGCAGGTCCAACATACCCCGGGGAATCCCAGACCTCCAACCGGGGTAAGACTGCTCCTGTCCCGAAAGGGTTCCCGGGTATACGGAAGGGGGGGAGAGGCCACCTACCCCAAAACGGGACCCTGTTTCTAAGGCCCGGGACCCCTTAGTCTGCTGGCGATGCCAAGGACTGGACTTTGTGGCGGCACGTTCCCCGGGGCAGGGAGGAACCCACGGAATGTGGGATGGAGAGGCGTACCTCCTGGTTTGCCCGGCTGTCATATTCCACTCGGGTCGCTGCTGGAAAGGACCGACGAGAGTGCTCTGTTACCATTAATGGACATTTGGTGCAGGCCCTCCTGGACTCGGGGACTTAGTGACCCTTGTGCAAGCCCGACTGGAGCCCAGAGCAACTCCTCTCACGCCGGTTGGGGAGTTTGTTATCCATGGGGACACCAGGACTACCCCACTGCCATACTGGCAATAGAGACTGCCTGTGGGGGTCACCCAACATGAGGTGGCCGTGGTGACCAGTTTACCTCACGGCGCAGTTATTGGCTGTGACTTTCCGCTGTTTTGGGACCTGTGGGGAAATAAAACTCATGAAATGTATAAGATGTACCTGCTGCAAATGAGTGTGCCAAACAATTGGAAAATGTTGAACCTGTACCTTTTCCCTTGTCGGTCCTGGCTGGAGACCCAGAGGAGACCCCCTCTGAGTTAGAACTCACCTCCTTGCCAGTCTCGAGGGAATTTTGTCACAGATCAAGTGAGGGACCCTAACCTGGGTAAACGCTTGGAAAAGCGTAAAGGTCATTGATGGGAGACCGCAGAACCAGGGGAGGGGGTGGCCTACCCTCACTTCGCCGTACGGGACAATTTATTAATTACCGGTGAAAAAGGGACGCCAACAGGGGTTTGGGTGGAACATTTGGGTAGTTACCGAACACATGTCCGAAATGACTTAAGCTGGCACATTCCCATGTTTTGGGGGACACTTGGGGGCGAAAAACTAGGGAGCGGGTGGAGCGTAACTTCTACTGGCCCGCATCTACAAGGCATGGAGAATTCTGTCAGTCCTGCCCGGAGTGTCAGGTCCACGTCCCTAGACCCCATTTCCGGAGTCCATTGGTTCTCCTCCCCCATTATAGAGGTACCATTTGAGCGATTGGCATGGATCTGGTGGGTCCCCTCCCTAAATCAGCTAGAGGGCACCAGCATATCTTGGTTTACTGGATTATGCCACCCGCTACCCTGACGCTATAGCCCTCAGAAATACCTCCTATAAAGGGATAGCTGGGGAGCTGTTTCAGCTATTCACACCGTACAGGGATCCCCAAGGAGATCCTGACCGATCAGGTACCCCTTTATGTCCAAGGTAACCAAAGAGCTATGCCGCCTGCAAAAAAATTGCCCACCTGCGCACCTCCGTGTACCACCCCCAGACCGATGGTCTGGTCAGCGCTTAATAAAACCTTAAAGGGCATTTTTAAAAAAAGGTGGTGACAAGGATGGTTAGGATTGGGACCACCTGTTGCCCTATCTTATTTCGCCATCCGGAAGTTCCCCCCAGGCATCCAGGGGGTTCTCTCCATTCGAGCGCTATATGGGAAAACATCCCGAGGGCTCCTGGACATAGCCAAGAAACATGGGAGCAAGAGGAAACCCCTTACAGAAGTGTCATAGAGCATATAGCCACATGCAGGACAGGATCGCGGCAGTTATGCCATTGTAAGGGAGAACATGCTACAGGCCCAGAAGCCAGGCCCGGTTTAACAACAGGCCCGCAAGATCGGGTCTTTCACCCGGGCCCAGGGCTCGTACTTGTACCAACGTAGAAGCAAGTTCCTAGCTAAATGGGAAGGCCCCCATGAGATCTGTGAACGGGTGATGAGGTGAATTTCAAGGTTTCCAGCCAGGGAAAAGAAAACCCTACCAAAATTTTCCATATTAACCTCATCAAACCCTGGAAGGATCGAGAAAGCCTGGTGGCTGGAAGGGGATCCCAAACAAGGGGTTACCCCCCGTCCGTACACGGAGTCCTTGTCCGAGGTCCAGAGACAGGAGGTCCGGGAGTTCCTACAGAGGAACCGAGGGTATTCTCTGAACTGCCTGGCCGGACAGATGTCATCCAACATGACATTGCCACCGAGCCCCGGCCAAAAGGTGCGGCTGAGACCATACCCGGTTTCCAGAAGCCCAGAGGCAATCCATTTCAGAAGAAGTGAGGAAAATCAGCCCTGGGGGTAAAGGGAAATCCCAAAGTGGGTGGTCCAGCCCCCTCGTGATTATCCCTAAACCAGATGGTAGCTTGCAGTTTTTTAATGACTTCCGCAAGTTAAAAGAAGTCTCCAAATTCGATGCCCTACCCCCATGCCAAGGGTCGACGAGGGTGATCGAGAGTTGGGACCCCGCGAGGTATATGACCACCTTAGAAACCCCACCAAAGGGTATTGGCAGGTTCCCCTCACAGATCAGCCAAAGAGAAAACGGGATTTTCCACCCCCGAGGGACACTTCCAGTACTCGTCCTTCTCTTTGGTTTGCATGGGGCCCCGGCGACCTTTCAGAGGTTAATGGAAAATCATCCCGCAGCCGCAAAAAACTATGCAGCCGCATACCTGGATATGTGGGGATCTACAGCGCCGATTTGGGGTTCGCATCGGCTAAGGTGCAAGCAGTCCTAGACGCGATAGGGGCCGCCGGTCTAAAAGCCACCACAGAAGTGCGCAATAGGGCTAGAGGAGGCTTTCTACCTCGGGTGTAATATTGGCCGAGGGTCATCAAACCCCAGGAGACAAGCTCGAGGCCATTCAAAATTGCCCAACCTGTGTCCAAGAACAGGGGTTAAAAGCCTTCCTTGGCATTTTCAGGTTACTACAGGAGGGTTTGTGCCAGCCTTTGCCACAATAAACTGCCCCTCTCACAGATCTCACCAAGGGAGCAAAATCCACCCTAGTAAAGTGGAACCCGGAGGGTGAGCAAGCCTTTCTGAAACTTAAGGAGGTACTCTGTAAGAGACCTGTACTGGTTACCCCTGAATTCAGAAGGGAATTCATAGTACAGACAGATGCCCCAGAGGTGGGTTTAGGTGCAGTCCTGTCCCAAAGGGTTAATGGGGGAAGAGCACCCCGTCGGGGACCTCAGCCGGAAGCTGTCGGCGCAGAAAAGAACTACTCGATTGTAAGAGGGAATGTCTGGCTCTGAAATGGGCAACGAGGCGCGAGGTTACTATCTGGTGGGGAGGCAATTTAGGGGGACCGAAACACTCCCCATTGAAATGGATGGCCCCCAAAAAAAAGGGAAGAATGCGAGGGTGACCCGGGGGTTCCTGGCCCTACAGGATTTTAAGTTCTGTGTAAACACCGTCCAGGGTCTCAACAAGCAAACGCAGACGCATTATCTAGAGTACATAGTTTCGGGCACAAGGGGCTCCGCCCCACGGGTCTGAGCAAGGGGGGGGATATGTAAGGTGGCAACACAGGAAGGTGTACAATGGGGTGTACATTCCCGGCCCGTGTCCTGGGATGCACCTTTCAATGTTTCCAAACACATGGGCCCCCAAGGTAAAGAGACTTTGGGGGGAAAGAAAAGCCAAACTTCAATAGGGGTCCCACAGTTTAGACTGTCGACATAAAGTTTAACATGCGTAATATGTTAGTATGCTTCAGCTAATTTCCTGGGTTGGCCTTTCATTGGGAGTAACATAGAGCAGGTGGGTGCTCACTTCCCATGACTCCCCTCCGGGGTTTACCTGGAGTAAAAAAAGTCAGCAGTAAGCTGACTATGGTGGTTACAACCCCTGGCTACCTTTAAGCCTTGGGTGGAGTCCTGCTGGAAAACCAGCAGGGTGAACTTGCAGACTGACAGTAAGCTGACCCTGTTAGTTAGAGCCCAACGGGCAGGCGTTTTGTTTTTGTTTGTGTTTGTGCAGGCCTTGCCCCGTTGTACTTTCTGTTTGCTGCTAAATAAAATACAGAAGCCCTGTATTTTCACCTGGAATACGTCTCTGTCTCTGCCTGAACACCTGAAGTCACGATCCCAGAGCCGGTAAAGCTCACAATATATACACATATATATATGTGTGTGTGTACAGCCCTCAGTCTTCTTTCTATTCCGCAGAGCCGTCTCTTATACCACAAGTTTGTGAGTTCAGGTCAGTTAGGTCAGTCAGCCTAACCAGGAAGTAAATCACAGAGTCTGTTCTACTTCCTGTGGGACAGGTTTCTGCTGGGAAGGAGCCCGGTGGCCATTTTGTTCTTCTATAATGATTATCCCCTAGACAAAACAAGTAGACTTTTCTAATTAAAGACATTTAGAATTTTTTCATTATAACATGTAGTTTATGTATTTAAATTTTCTTCTTCAAAAACAATGGTGGCCAAAAGTATTGGCACCCCTGCAATTCTGTCAGATAATCATCAGTTTCTTCCTGAAAATGATTGCATTCACAAATTCTTTGGTATTAATATAGTCATTTATTTTGCTCGCAATGAAAAAACACAAAAGAGAATGAATCAAAAATCAAATCATTGATCATTTCACACAAAACTCCAAAAATGGTCCGGAAAAAAGTATTTGCACCGTCAGCCTAATACTTGGTAGCACACTGTTGTACCCTCGGACTGCAGGGCAGCTTGAACTTGTTTGGATGTTAGTCGAGGTTCTTTATCCACCATGCGCACAATCTTGCGTTGAAATCTCTCGTCAATTTTTCTTTTCCGTCCACATCTTTGGGAGGTTAGCACAGTGCCATGGGCTTTACATCTTAGGGAGGTTATCCCCAGTGCCATGGACTGCGTCCACATCTAGGGAGGTTAGCCACAGTGCCATGGGCTAAACATCTAGGGAGGTTAGCCACAGTGCCATGGGCTTTACATCTAGGGAGGTTAGCCAAAAGTGCCAGGCTTTACATCTAGGGAGGTTAGCCACATGCCATGGGCTTTACACTTCTTGATGACACTGCGCACGGTAGACACAGAAACATTCAGGGCTTTGGAGATGGAAATTGTAGCCTTGAGATTGCTCATGCTTCCTCACAATTTGGATTCTCAAGTCCTCAGCACAGTTTTTTGGGGTTTTCCTTCTTTTCTCCATGCTAAATGTGGTACACACAAGACACAGGACAGAGGTTGAGTCAACTTTAATCCATGTCAACGGTTTGCAAGTGTAAATTTAGTTATTGCCAACACCTGTTAGGTACCACAGGTAAGTTACAGGGCGGTTAATTACACAAATTAGAGAAGCATCACAGATTTTTTAAAACAGTGCCAATACTTTTGCCCACCCCCCTTTTTATGTTTGGTGTGGAATTATATCCAATTTGACTTAAGGGACAATTCTTTTGTGGTTTTCCATTGAAGACAAATTAAATGAAGATAATAATACTAAAGAATTTGTGATTGCAATCATTTTCAGGAAGAAACTGAGTATTATCTGACAGAATTGCAGGGGTGACAATACTTTTGGCCACCACTGTAAATCACACCCCATTTACTTTAGGCCCAGGCACCTTGACTCTCCTGTGCTCCTTTAGTGGGGTTGCATGCTATATATATGCTGCCAGACTCTTCTCCGGATGAGACTGTCAGAAGGCCAACCTGAGCCTAAACATGACAGGTATATCTGAACTTACAACATTGGCATTTCCAGTATTACCATTACTATATCTGTTAATCTAGTTGTCTGTGGTAAAGAAATTATATACATTTCATAAATTCAGGATGAGGTGTGTCATGGATTTACTAAAGCTTTATACAGGAACGAACATTCTCCCATTGGGTCCTCACAGATTCACATAACCAAAGTGTGTGGTACCAACATTATTTCATTGAGGGACAGAAAGTGAGGTGAAATCTTCTGAACAGGGGCACAGGCCATAGAGCAAATGTTACAGGAGTGTTAACCCTTCCATGTACTATCCAAAACGGGGAAAAAAAATTTGGCTGGAGTTACCCAGAATGTACCTTTTCTAACATGCAAATTTACCTTAAACAGGTATTCTCATCTCATGGAATACCTTTAAAAGTGTAGGCAAAAGTAAATAAAGACTATTACCAAATACAGTGCACTTCTTATTGCTTGCCTGTGCACACAAGTTTCCCTAGCTAACATACCACCTCTCTCTGCACCAGAGTCTTGGCCAGGATGGTGACCTCACTCCCTGCTGTGTTTTACCAGTAACAAAGTAGCTTGTTTATGTAGCTTACTGACAAACTTTAATCCTTTAGAGCTCTGTAGCCTTATGGCCTGCTGCTTAAACCTCTCCATCACCAATGTACCTCTAACAGGCTCAACTAAGAAGAGCATAACTAAAATGTAAGTCACTGCTGTAGAAGGATTCACAGCCTGAACAGGAAGTGGGAGCCTAAAGCTGGCTGTGAAGAGCAGGTTCCAAACAACACCATGGGGAGAGCAACCCTTTAAGAAAAAAACTACAGAACCTTGTTTGTAACACATGACTGCCTGTATTTACAGTGTGGACTCCTAAAACAAAGTTGGATTTCTGATTTTTGAACTAAACATTTAATCAAAGTGGCATCCACTGCAACTGTGAAGAGGCCCTTTTGCTGCCCCAATTCTGGTGTGCCCATTTTTCTTGTTAAATGCCATAGTGAACTTGCACAAAACTGCCTCTTTCTATGCTACGTTGCAGGAAAACAAGATCAGGAAATCAGATTTAAACATGTAGAAATAGTAAAATAGCATTTTTACCTATTATATTTTTCTTCTTATCTTGCTTAATTTTAACCCCTTCCTGACAGCTGGTCATTTTTTTTGGGTGCTTCAGTTTTTTCTCCCCAACTTCCGAGAGCAATAACATTCTTATTTTTCCATCTATATAGACATATGAGGACTTGTTTTTTTGTGGGGCAAGATGTACATTTAAATGGTGCTATTGACCCTACCATAGAATATACCGGGAAACCGAAAAAAAAATTCTAAGTAGGATAATGAACTTGTAGCATGTTTGCGGGGGGTTTGTTTTTATGGTGTTCACTATTTAGTATAAATGATGTGATATCTGTATTGTGTAGGTAAGAATCGGACAATACCAAATATGTAGGGTTTTCATTATGTTTAAGCACTTGAAAAAAAATACATTCTCTATTTTTTACATTTGCAGAATGCTTTACAGGTTATTGACCAACTCTGTGCTCTAGCCACCCCGCCCCCTCATGCTGAAAATATATGGCAGAGAGTGACATTGCAAGCCTGACCACCATTGCTAGAGCCGTGAGACGTGGTTGGTAACCTTGGAAACCATATGTTAACAAGCAGGATAGATAACTTCCTATAACTTTTAAGTGAAGTAAAATCAGAACAGAAATGTATTTGATAAGAAGGTTTATCTACCTGTGCCTACATGCTTAAGGCTAACAAATGAGATGGGAAGGACCTTTTAAGCTTTACCACTAGTACATTGGATGTTGTCATATAAGCACCTGCTTCTATTGTATCATAGCCACTCAGGCTAGAAAATCTGTGCAGTTATCCCTAATTTTGTTTGCACTGGATCATTAGCAACCAAAGGTTAGGAAAAAAAAAGGTTTGGGCCCCACTTCTGTTACACATGAGATTGTGGTAATTAAACACTGGCATCCCTGTACCACAACTGTTGGATTAGTATGGGTTTTATGAAGAGTGGGCCTCCTAACTTAGGTTGGTCCCTACCTGACAGACTGTACAAATCTGTGCATTAATGAATAATTAAGAAGCAAGGGTGAAGGAATCTGGTTCCAGGCTTATGCCATCCATCTATTATACAAGAGATTGTGGATGAATAAGCAAGGGCTGGTAGAGAAGAGAGAGGTGGTTAACAGCCTAGGAAACCTTCTGTAAACAGGCAGGAGATAAAAACTGCTCTAATTTTGAAAGGAAGCAAAATAAGTGCAGCAATTTATTTTGATAATTTACCTTTCCCTAAAACTTTAACGTTAATCAATGTGGTGAGAATACCCCATTAAGTATTACTATTTTAGATTAATATAACGTCATTTTCATTTTAGAAGCTCTAGAGCAGTGGTCTCAAACTGCAGCCCTCCAGCTGTTGGGAGTTGTAGTTTCCCAACAGCTGGAGGGCCGCAGTTTGAGACCACTGCTCTAGATGTTTTTACCCAATTTTTATAGAATGGTTCATTTAATCTAATCTGCAGCTTTTTTTAACCACGTTTTTATATTACATACAGTTTGTCACCAATAAACCATAATGATACTAATAATAAAATATCAAAATATTAGCATCAAATTTTTTTTCTTTTTAAGAAGTGTATATGTGTTTCCAACGTGTGTGATTTCCACTACCGAAATGATTTATTGGTATGTTTGCTTAATCTTCGACCACACAGGCCTTCCTCACTTACCTTCTTCTTCTTCTTACAAAGATAAATTATCTTGTGAGAAAATATGTTAGTGGTCTAGTTAAGCTACATCTCTAAATAGGCGTTCTGCTAGATTTGCTTGAAATCCCAAGTGGGCCATTCATTGTACCGTACATGAGTTTATCCAGCTTGGTATGGGTAAAATGCCCCTGTGGTACATTTTCTATTCAAAGTTAAATGTAAATGCCATGCATTCATGTATATTTTTTTTTTTAATTCAAAAGATCTGAAGCATGTATGTACAAAAAAAAAATAAGAATACCAATAGGAAATCAATGTGGGCATGTAAAGGACATGCAGTTTACATGCAAATAGTTCTGTTACATTGTTGGAGTCCCTATTACAAGTGATAATGGTAGGTCCTTCAAGACATTCAAGGTGATTTTTTGATATATAAAAGCACTTGGTACTTTTTCCACTAAGATATGCTGTAAAATACCTGTATACTGTTAGGGTCATTGGTTTGCTGCATGACTAAGAACTGCACAGCAAAATTGCATGTGGTCTGCTGCAAGAGCTATGCCTCACCTGTACTTACTGCGAACCCTGGCAACTTATAGTAATTCCAGCCTTAATTATTGTGTAAAATACATTTGAGACCATTCTCAAATATATGGATTTTCAGATATAAATGTATCATATTGTTTTATATTTTGTTTCCAGGAATGTCATGGTGGAAATTTGTGATAGAAAGCTCACAGAACATGAAATAATGACTATCGGACGCCACTACAGTACACAAGAGACGGTAGACGTTGACTTAGCACTTCTGATGGCAATAGCCCAAGAACATCTGAAGAAAAAGTCATTTGAGAACTTTAGTAAACTTTGTGAAGTCTTTGAGTACAATGACCGTGAAAGGTACATACAAACTCAATGACCTCTAATGTGAAACATTCACTATCTATCTATCTATCTATCTATCTATCTGATCTGATCTGATCTATCGATCTGATCTATCTATCGATCTGATCTATCTATCGATCTGATCTGATCTATCGATCTGATCTGATCTATCGATCTGATCTATCTATCGATCTGATCTATCTATCTATCGATCTGATCTATCTATCTATCTATCGATCTGATCTATCTATCGATCTGATATATCTATCGATCTGATCTATCTATCGATCTGATCTGATCTATCGATCTGATCTATCTATCGATCTGATCTATCTATCGATCTATCGATCTGATCTATCTACCTATCTTTCTTCGTTCTTTTTTCTTTACAGTTCAGTCAGACTTAAAATGATATCTATTCTTTGCAGGAAAGGATTGCTTCCACTCCAAGAAACTAATACAATTTTTAAAGCCTTTAAAATACCACTAGAGAACGACCTTCTTGCTGTTATTCTGGAAAAGTAAGTAATTACAAATTAGGTTTATGACAGCAAATGTCTAGGTATACATCATATGTTTCCCTGAAAGCAACTATATGAAATGTAGGGACAGTGAAGCTCAATAACAAGAGTATGATTACTAAACAATCCAATAAAAGGAACGAACCTGAAATAATATACAAATGTGTTAGGGTTCTAAAAACAGATTTGAATACAATTCCAGTTTCCAAGAACTTTTAACATATTATAGAAATACCTCAGAAGTTCCTATTGTATAGAGGACCATTTCTTGTAACCCAGTGATCACTAGAACGTAGACTGTGCTGCATGACAGACTGTTGTCTCCATTCATTTTCTGACAATCTTTTTTTTTTAAATTATTCAAGAAAGATGAATACGTACTATTATGCTACATCTACAATGATATTTTAACATTGGCGTACCACGGTTTTTGCTGCAGGTTTGCACCAAAAACCGCGTCCGGTTTTCGGCCGGCCCTAGTACATTGAACTGTACTAGAATCTGTTTAGAAATCCAACCAAAAACCAGTGCAGAGGAGACAGGACCTTATGCTATATTATAGTCTGTTGCCTGTCTCTTATAAAACCACCAAGAGCCAAATCTTGTGCCTTTTTGGTAGCTCAGTGGTAGCTTTAGAGCATAGACTCCCATAAGAACTTGTGACATGTTTCTATAAGAAATTTGGAATTACACATAGAGAATGTTTGGAAATTGTACTTGCCAACTAATTGTATAATGTAAGACCGTAGCTATGTTAGCTCCAGACATGAGCATTCTAAGCTATATAGTTGATGGCCAAAGTATCTAGCTCAGTCCACTGCATGAACTAGTAGTAATGAATGAGTCTTCAGTGAGCTATGAAGACGTCTAATATAAGCCAGAAGGCCGTGCCTTATCTTTTTATTGTAGTTCTGGACCACCAACATATTGGAAACCCAGCTGTTCTGTTTGAGGGCGAGAAGGGCAGTTAGATAACATTGTTCTTTGCCCACTTTCTTGTTTTGATCTACCTTTTCAGTGCTCAACAAAATATAGTTGGCCAGCATGTTATGGTCTCAGTATTTAATATCTATAAACTGAAGGTTTGGCTACAAATATAATAATAAAAATCTCTTCGTTACACATGTCAGTGTAAGGTTCACATTATAATCCCAATGCGTCTTGTAGGCTTCTGTTGAATTGGTCCTTGGTAGCCAAATGGCTCTCTTCTTATGGAAAAGCATAGGATATTACACAACATGGGTCAATAGGTTAGAGACAAGAAGTTATGATAGAAGTAAAACAGTACAAAGACACATCAAAATCCCAACAGTGTAACAAACTCACCATGTCAACAAATGTAACTGAATATGTGTAGTAAGCAACAACTGGTATGTGCTCACATGTGTTTCTAGTTTGGGAAGTTTTTTGGGAATCATACTAAATCAGATAGCAAAAAAAGTTATGAAACTGTAAGCCAGTGATATTCATTGGTCTCACTGTTGGATGGGAGCCAATGTCCACAGTCAAACATTTAATTACTTACACGCGGCTGCAGTTGTTTCATTTGTATGTTCATTTAATATCTCTTGTTTACTCTTTCCAGACATAAAGAAAATGATGATCAAATTAATTACGTGAAATTGGTGTCTGGGCTTAACTGGAGAGAAAATCCAAATCCGGCCTGGCAGACCACACCAATTAAGGTAAACTAATCGAGCCATTTTACCAATGCAGACCGATATGTCGGCTGTTTGGGTATTATTAATAGTGTAAATGATATTCTTGTGAGATGCACTGTATAATACTGAGAGTTCGCAGACAATATAGAAATGTTTCATTGTTTATACCATCAGCAGAACGTATGCTTACATGTTCATAATTAATGTACAATATTAGATACAGTACACTACAACATTTTGATGGTCCAGCAAATATTTCTGTCGTAGAATAGCAAGAATTTGGAATCTAACTAGCCGGAAGCAAAAGGGTAATTATGCAGGAAGAACTGGAGCCTGTCCTTGGGAATGACCTTTTCTAGGTGCAAATACCAAAGAATCTTTGAGGAAAAGGGGCTAAGTGCCACGATAATAAGCAATGTGATTTCACCAACATTCTTTTGGGCCCAGAAATTTAAATTTACTTCACTGGTTAGTAGCCTATGCTATTTTGGGCTCACTTCCTGGAGGTAACAAGAGGTTATTGGTGCTTATGCTCAACCAAACCAAGTTTGCTATAAAATAATATTTCAATAAATATAACCACAAAAAGATACACATACTTAAAGGGGTATTCCCATCTCATTGATTAGCTTTAAACATGCAGGCAAAGTTAAATAAACATTGTTATCAAATATATTTCAAAGGTAACAGCAGGTTGTCTCCCCTGCTTGTTTACAGATGGTTTCCTAGGTTATAAACCACCACTGTGATCTTACAGTGGTGGCCAGACTTGTGATGTCACTCCCTGCTTCGTCTTACCAGCAGGGTGGAGGCTGCGTGGCTGGGTTCTCAGGAGCGCGCCTCTCGGTCTCTGCTCTTATCTATGCTACTGATAGCTACAGGGGAGGTTGCTAGCCATGTGCTGTCTTGTCAGTGCTGCATAGCACATAACTGCAGTTTGCTAGTACACAGAGCTTCACACTGTCCTGAAACTGCTATGAATAGTTTTGATAGCAGCTTGAGTGATACAATTATGTCACCACAACGTTCCTGGCCAAAACTGTCAAGCAGTACAGCCTGTACCGCACATGGAGGCCAGAAGATGAACAGACAGTACAGAGACTGGAGTGAGCAGAATTCAAAGATGGGGACACCCATTTAATTACTTTTAATTATTTTATTGGTATGGTGTCAGGGACAGTCAGGGAACACAGAGACAAGATGAGTGAGGCCATGACACTGGTCCCAACCTCTGTCCCTGCCTTTTGGGGAACCGACTCCTTACCAGGTCGGCCCCAACCAGAAGACTGATGACTGCTCTGAGTAAGTGAAACACAGATGAAGCCAAACAAACACGGGACAAACAAGAGAAGTCGGGCAGGCCAGGTCAGTAACAAACGGGCAGCGCAGTACAAAAACTTGAGACAAAAGAATAACCGGGAACCAAGCAAGAGTCAGAGAACACAGAAAGTCAAATGAGAATTAAGACGAGCTATAGGGAAAGTAAACCATATAGCAGGCAAAGAAGACAGGAAGCAGAGACTTATAGTAGGGAAGGGGAGGAAGAAAAGCAGAAGTGATAGAAAGAAGGAACTGTCAATCACCAAGAGAAACAGTTAACCTCAATAGTGCTGGAAGGTTTCTAGCCATGGGCATTGGCCAGAAATCAATTAGACATATAAAGTTTGCAACCAGGGTTCACACTAGGAGAAAATGTAATGGCCAAAGCCGAAGTTATGGTCGCAGCGGCTGTGGCCGGCGACCAGAACCCGATGCAGAGGGTTTGCCTGGCGCGAACGTGACATATGGTTTCCTTTTAAAGCAGATTGGCTGTTGTTTAGATAAATGGTGGAAGCAAATTTCTAAAGTTTATCCATACCCCTTATCTTCATCCATGTTCTCTTCTATCCACTGCTTAAACCCGATGGATACATGTCTTTTTTAACCATAATAACTATGTAACAGATATAACAGGTTTATTACCACATTATTATAGATCCCATTCTTATTTAACAGGACTGTCAGGTTCTTTTTAGTGGACAGAATAGCAGGGTATGCCAGGTCATTCCAAACTATAAAAAAAAAGCCAAAGAACCCAGCTACAAAAGAACTAACAGAAGTCTGAACAGAGCCTATGATTAAGTAAGAGACACCCTAATCTCGCCCTGCATAGGCAGAGCACCCGCCCCAAGAAGGACGACCCCACACCTCTTCCTAAAATATACCCTAGTAAACAGGTGACAAACAGATAGAAGATAAATGGAAGATAAATGGGAAACAGACGGTAACAGACAACAAATAGAGAATAATCAGACGGGCCAAGGTCAAACCAGGAGTATGCACAGTACTGAAGGACAAGATGGGAGAGTAACCAGAAAGACTAAAAGCCAGAGAACCAGCAAAACAACACAGCAGAGCAAAATACAGACAGCTAGAACACAAGAAGCAATCACCAGCAGGGCCAGGCAGACAGGAAGTGGTTTAAAACCCCAGCCCGGGATTGCTTAACCCATTAAACACCAAGCCGCACCTTGGCTGAGGCTGCAACAAAATCCTTAAAGGGCCAGTAGCGCAGTCCTGACAGATTATGGCTTGTAATTCCCTGTACACCCAGTGCTGTAGTGGCCATATACTGACAAGGAATTAAAAGTACTGCTCACCCTTGCCTTCTTAGTAAATCCCATACTTGGTGCACAGAAACCCTTCGGACTCCAGGCTGGCAGCTAAACTTAAAGAAAGAATACTGTTGGTCCAGCAACAAAAAATACTTTAAAACGTTGCAAGCAGATCAAAATGCATCAGAGAAAGACACTTTTTGCTAGCATGTTTGTAATCAAGTGGAAATAAAGTTTTTAAATTTTATTCCTTTCTTGGTGCTGGATTCACAGTATTATTTTTTTCTTCAAGGGGCCACTTACTGTATTCGAACATGCAACAGCCATTAGTAGAGTGATGGAAATATAATGTCCAAGTGTAGCAAGGAATGAATGTAACTTGTTCTCTTCTATTCTTGGGACACAATAGTGACAATTGATATCAGAAGTTTTGGGATTCTCTAAGCTATATTTGGCTCATAAACAAGATCAAGTATGAAACTGAATTTCAGTGGTATAAAATCATACAGTATAAATATGTATTGCCATAGCATAAAATACATGGCAGTGTACTATTTTGTCACGTTCACACCTAACAGATAGGTCATGTCTTTACTAATGACATCATTCATTTTAAAAATCTTAATCAATTTAAAAAAAACTTCTTTTTTCCAAAGCTTTTCTTGTCAGCAAAATATTGTTACTTTCTATGTCTAATACATCACATTCTGTCTGCAGTCACCACTCGGGGCTGCTTAAGATTTTACTAAAAACTAATCTATCATTAAGTTCAACAGAACTGTATAGCCAGAATTGAATTAATTAACTATAGGGGATTTCTCTGACCCTATATACATTTATATTATCTAATAACTCAATTCAAAGTTTATTGAAGGATTATGTCACAACATAGCAGTAAGGACTGTACAACAGTGGGTTGGGGTCTCTGTCCTACCTCTGAAACTCATACCTTACCTATCTCCTAAAACGATTCAAATATTAAAATTATAACCCCCCCCCCCTCCAGTGAAGTATATGGGAGTTATGGGTATGGTTATTGGCTTTTGCATCTCTACTTGGCTGGATGGGATTGCTCCACAGCTATTAATGAGGTTCTGGTTTTCCTGAAAGGACAAGGTCCCTGAAGTGAGCAGCTTACAAATTTCACAAAGGGATACTGTGACTGCCAGATCTAGAAAATTTGAGGGCCATTGAATTCTATATATTGGGGCCTATTTAAATTGTGTTATAAGTCTTTCAGTGTAGGTCCCTAGGTCATAAATATTGTAAGGGTCCCTAAAGGGGACTATATAGGAACATTTAAAAATTATAGCAGGATAAAATTGGTTTGCCCAGGGGGATGGGTTGATGGAGGTCCTGGGGTGTTCTGCTAATAATTCTACTCTGATAGCCTTGGAATAACCCTTAACTCTGCCATGTCCTTCAAACCACACATTCAAGCCCTGACCACCTCTTGCCGCCTCCACTTGAAAAATACTTCCCAAGTCTGCTCCTTTATTGACTTTACAAAATTGCTTGTTCATGCCCTCATCATCTCATGTCTGGATTATTGCAACTCTCTTTTGTGTGGCATCGAATGTTTTTCTCCCCTTCAATCCTTTCTCAACTGCGTGACCTGTCTATTCAACCTCTCCCCTCGCTACTCCTCTACCTCCACACCATTGCCAGTCCCTACACTAGTTACCCATTGCCCAGAGAATTCAGTTCAAGCTGCTAACAATGACATATAAGGCTTTACATAACCGGTTCCCCCATACATCTCTGCCCTAATCACACAACCCCCCTCCCCCCCCCACCACGCGCAATGTCCACTCTTCACAGGACCTTCTTCTCTGGTCTCCTTTTGTTAGCTCCTTACACAATCGTCTCAAAGACTTCTCCTGTGCATTCCCCATACTCTGGCACTCATTACCACAACACATCAGACTCTCACCACCTTTACTAGTTTGAAATGCCACCTGATAACCCATCTCTTCAGGATAGCGTACAACCTACAATAACCCTTCTGCCATTACACCATAATACACCTCTCTGGCCATACCTTCTCTCTACCCCTTTTCCTTTTCCTACTTACTGTTACTTTACGTGTTTTATGTTTGTCTTATATTATGTACTGGAAGCCTTTGACTTGTACAGCGCCCTGGAATTAATGGCACTCTAAAAATAAATAAATAATAATAATGGCACTCTGCAAGCATCTGGAAGGGATCAATCAGATAAAAAGACAAATAAAAAAAATAAAAATAGACGCTACAGTTTTGCAAAACAAATGCAACCAAACTGGCACATGTGAATATACCCTTAAATTTTATATATAAATTATCCACATAACATCAGGTGGCTTAAAACTATGTGTGTGCTCCTTTTTGTGGATTTATCAAAATAATCAACAATAAAGATGATCAAGTAAATGGAAACTATCCATCTGAGAGGTCTCCCACATGTTTATACATTTTGGGCCACATGTATGAAAACTGTCTAGGTCTAAAACTGTCTTTGTTACCCATAGCAACCAATTAGAATGCCCCTTTCATTTCATATAGTGCTCTGGAAAAATGAAAGGGGCGCTCTTATTGGTTGCTATGGGTAACAAAGTGAGTTTTAGACCTAGACAGTTTTCATACATGTGGCCCTTTATTTCTGCTCTTTGTGAATTGTTTCAATTATTTCATCATTTTCTTTTCAGTTTGATGCTGATTGGAGTGGACAGACAACATCAAATGCAGTAAAGACTGTGAACTACCTTCTCCTTCTCGAGGATTTGTTTGGCGTACAAGAATAAGTCATTTTTACAATTCTTTGATTCATTATGTATACATTTCTGGGAGCTCCAGTGTATCCCATATGATAAAAAAAATTGAACGTATTTATGTGTACTGAGGACTGTGTGAAAGGCTTCAAAAGAAGGAAATAAAATGTTCTACTTGATAACCAGAGTACTCTCTACATTCTTTGTTCAACTGTGAGTGATAAAATCATAGATTTTGACATTACTCAAGTCCATTAATAAAACAAATGGGCTAATGTTGTTTTGCATATTATTTTCAAGCATTTTATGTTTAATTAGATTTTTTTACAACCCCAGGGCAAATTTCCCATTTGTAGTCTGTGTTTCAATCCAAGACAAAACAAAATTCTCAGCATAGATTGTTTACTAGGTTTTTTATTTGTGTTTCACATTTTAGAAAACCATCCAAATGTTTTAATAACCTTTTAAAATCTGAGAGAAAATATGGATTCACTTTGCATTTTTGCCCATGGGCTTTTGGGGCGAACATAGCACACCTGGCATTATAGGACCATGTGAAAAGCCATCAGTTTCTCTGTTAAAATCCAGGCTTCATATATTATGATTATATTTCCTTCTAAACCCTTTTCCTTATTTTCATGCTCACAGATGTTTTTACAACCATCGACCACCCTGCACTCAGAGAACCAGTGTTCACATTTAAGTCACTGGGCATCACTCATGTCCATTGAGTCCTGTGGACTCCCACTAGAGCCACATTGGAGATGACTACCAGCTTTTGCTAACAGATGCTGTTCCAGAATGCTATACTAAAGACAGATTTATACACTTACCATACAATTATAAATCAAACTACAGTAAACTCCTAAACTCCCCATAATGGTGGATGATATCAGACAGAGTTTTAGCATTCACGTCTGAGTATATAAAACAAATCAGGAGCTTTAGAACTTTGAGATCTCCAATTCTTGTCAAGCTACATTATGAAAGAATACACAAAAAAACATGTTATAATTGGTGGAGGCATTAACTGTTATTTTACCATCTTACCTATCACATCCATAGGCTGCCCACTAGTATTTCATCATCTTGCCTTAAAGGGGTTTTCCCATCTGGCTGTGTCACAGAGCCTGCTTGATAGCTGACTCTAGATTCCCATCTCCTGTTTAGACTGTGGCGGGTTCTACAGCAGAGTTTGGCTGCTATTCTTAGCTGAGCTTGTTAAAGGGACATTGGTGATGTTGGAGTTTTAACAGCAGTGCAGAAAACTTACAGAGCCTTCTTACCGAGGGTAGGTTAACCTTCGTACAGAGGGTAAAAGTTTGTCAGTAGGAAGGATAAACAAGCTTCTTTGCTGCTGATAAGAAACATCAGGGAGTTACATCACCATCCTGGCCAGGACTGCTAGAGCAGAGAGAGGTTGTCGAAATCTAGAAAAACCTTCTGTAAACAAGTAGTAGTTAAGAACTGCTCTAACTTTGAAAGTAACAAAATTAGAACATCAATGTATTTAGTAATAATGTTTACTTACCTTTGCCTACATATTTAAAGCTAATTGATGGGAAAACACATTTAAATTTATGCTTTCCCAAACTGCTCCTTGAAAATGACCTTACATGTGATCCTTGCGAACATCATACCATCTATACTTTTCTGTGCACTCAACCAACCAAAAGTCTAAATATTATTTGAAACTTATAATTGTAAATTATAGCACCCTTAGGGCTTGTCCCCACGGCACAGGTTTACAGTCGGTTTTACAGACGATTTTCGAATTGGAAAGCCGTCTGTAAACCGAATGTCAACCTTTTACATTGACTTTAATGGAAAATCCATGCAGCAGTCCCCACTGTATGGATTTTTACACTGCTGGCATTCTGAAAAACTTAGAACATGTTAATTCTTCCACCCAGTTTTCGGCGGAACATAATCATGTGGGTGCGAAGGGGGAGGGCATTGCAAACCGTGGACAAAAGCTGTCCCCTTGTGTGCCAAAAAGAGACCAAATACCGGTTGGTATTTTCTGACCGGTATTTGATCTCTGTAGTGTAAACGCAGCTTTAGGCTGCCCATAATTGTTGATATCATCACTGGATAAATTTACTACTGCAGTCTGTGGGAACAAGTCATGCTGAGCGCCATTCGGCTCCATAATGTAAATTCTACTTCCAAGAGTAAGTTAGACCAGGCTTTTTTTTCAACGAGTATTTGTTCAACTTTTTCAAGGTGGCGCCATTATTTATTAAAGTGCATGTCCAGTCCCCTTACGTATTCGTGCAAACTGCGCCAGATACAACACTTTTGAATGTACGGGTGCATGTTGCGCCACAGTTGTACAATGCGCCAAAGTGTGGCACAAACCTGTCTTACAAATCCAAGAAAAGTACTCCTTTAAATAGGATAAGATGCCAGTGAATTGGTAGAGGAAAAAGATCAACAGTATGTACTGGCCCTCTAAAAAGACATAGTGTAGATACTATAAAAGTTCCTTAGGAAACTAAGATGGCGGCAGGGAGGATGCAAAAAAGGGGGACCTGGTGGATAGCTGCAATCATGAGAAGCTTGACGGTGGGCTAGAGAGAGTATGATACTGTGTGCTACTGCAATACAATAGCAATACTTATTTAAATTAGTAGCAAATATTTATTAAAAGTCTTACTTCAAAATGTTACAAGTTTGTTACTTGCAGTTTCACAGTGGTAAGTATCCATAGTAGATGGCAGTAGCATCATCAATTCATAACATCATGTTGCAAACGCATAGCCTGGCTTCTCCATCTTAGAGCATACACCCACAAAGGGAAAAGTTGAGGAGCCTTCATTAAGCAGATTGTGAATCATGCGACTAAACTTGACATTACTACCAAGTGACTATTTATATGCTACTGCAATACTAAATGGCTTCATTTTTTTCAAGAATTAAGGAAAAAAAAATATATTTTTTCTGCATAAAATACTTAGAAATGAGTGGATAGGGCCACTGTCAGTTTTCATGCTAGTGTTTCAAGGATTTAGTTTGTGCTTTCTTCATAACAGAGAAACACAGGCAGATTGTATAAAATTTGTCTTCAGTTGATGAAACCCATCTGTAGAGTATAGGTTCTGTTTTATAACAGTGTGGTAGCTCTGAAGTCATGCCAAATAAGCAACATTGGGAAAATTAGAAAGGTTACTTCATGTTTCCCCTGCCGCTATTGCTTATTTGTCTAGTATGTATACAGCCCCGATTTTATCTAAGCCTTCCCAACACCTCCTAAATTTTCCATACATAGTTGGGTCTTGTTACTATTTATTGATTAACCAAAGTTGACCTCTCCCATTCCGCTGATGAATTTGAAATCTGTGGCTAGTCTGATTAGAAAGTAGAATGTAAGCATATTTTATGGAAAATACTGACATTTGACTAAAATAGAACTATAGAATAATCAAGACATAACTGCACAGATTGCCAATAGCACCTTGCATGTAATAAACAACACGTTATTTCCTGTATGGCTGGGTTTGCCCAATAAGTTAGTTGTTTGTTTCCTTTATACCAATCAGCACAAAAAAGGGATAATAGTGGGGTTTAGTGCATAAGCACCCCCTACCTGCACCAATCAGTCATAACATTAAAACCTCATGCCAAATATTCGGTTGGTTTCTTCATGCCACCAAGACATGTCTGACCTTTTAAAGTATAGACTCCAAAAGACCTTTCACATCTTACAAGTTTAGATTGCACTTGATTTTCAGCAGATCCAACACAGATGCTCTATTGGATTGAGATCTGGGGAATTTGAGAGCCATGTCAACTCCTTAAACTCTTGGTGCAACATGTATGAACGGCGCTGCGCCAGTTTTCTAGCGTACTTTGTGGCCAAAAACCTGTTGTAACCCTGTTCTATAGTTGTATGAACAGTCGTACACCAAAACTTGTTGCAATCTTCTCCAGACACACTTTTAAATGCACCAAGTTTGCAGAGGGCATGTTGCTGCAGAATTGTACAAATTGGCGCATAACTGTTGCATAAATCCATACCAATTTCAAAGTCGTATGACACATGTATAAAGAGCTGTGAGACACTTTCATACACTTTTACACGCCACTAAGGCAACTTAAAACTGGCATGTCGGTGCCAGGTTTCATACATGTCACTATAATTCTCAACCTCAGTACCTTAGACCATTTATGAGTTATGTTTGCAGGTTGACAAAGCGTTATCTTGAAAGAGCATACTGTTGTATGACAGGGTGGACTTGGTGTATGTGGTATAAGTCTAAGGCTATGTTTACACACGTTTTCAGTCATTTTTTCAGTGTTTTTAGTTTTTTGAAAAAACGACTGAAAACAGGTCCCATAGACTTTAATAGTAAAAACGTTCTGTAGTCTCCACAGAATGTTTTTTAGTTCTGCTTGTGTGTGTTGCTGGTGGTTTTTCGTAACATCTTGCAGAGCAGAAAATTTACTATTGAAGTCTATGAAAAGCACCATACTTTTTTGGTGAGGTTTTAGGATGGTTCTGCTGAAAAACTGCCCAGGTGTTTAACAAGGTATATGAATTTTGCATACATTAAAAACTGTCCAAAAAACTGAAAACCACCCAAAAAACTTGTTGCAAACACAGCTGCTTTGGACAGGTTTGGGTTTTTGATGCCTTTTTTGTCCTATGCTGCATGGCCATAGCCTAAGTAACATCCAACATGCACATTGTTGTTCTATAGTGCATTTCTAATACTCATGTGCCCATTGTAGGCATTTTCAGGGTGGACAGGGTTCAGCGTGTGTCTTTTGACCAGTCTGTTGGCTATCGAGTCCCATATGTATCAAACTGTGATTCACTGTATTTTCTGGCACTTTTCTATCATTACCAGCACTCAATTTTTAAGCAATTTATACTAGAGTAGTTTTTCTACAGGATTAAAGCAGGTAGGCTAAACTTCACATGCCACATATATCAGTGGCCCTAAAGGGGTTTTATCGTTTGAAGTGTTCGTGCTCTTTAGCTAATTCTATGAGATTGAATTTGAAATCCAGGGGTGAGTCTCTCCTCTCAGCAGGCTGTCTCTCCTGCCAGGAGGTGTGTCTCTCCTCACTGAAGAGCTGTGAAATCATCATTCTGTATTTGCAGTAGAAGGGGAAGGTTGTCTGGACAGAACAGATCTGCAGCCTCCTGTGTCTGCAGAGCCTTCATCTCCAGATTCCACAAGCTCCTTGCTGGGCTATAACTAGTTATACACACAGCCTGAACTGATGAAACACATGTGAGGAATGCACACTGCCCCCCTCTCCCCTCTCTGTTATTAGGCAGGAGACTGTGTGACTGTGTTATATGGAGGGAACACAGGACATAAGACTGTGTTATATGAGGGGATCTATGAGTTAAACAGCCAGTAACTAGCCAGATTATTCACCTTAGAGCTGGGAGATGAGTATAGAGCCAGCAGCCCTCTCACATAGTTGGTTTTACTTTCAGTTTTAACAGCTCAGAGGGGAGTAAACACAGAGTGTGCAGGCAGCCAATCACAGCGCAGGGGGCGTGTCCAGGGTGTTTCCTGTCTGGGGGTGTATCCCACCAGGCTGAATGAAATGTCAGTCAGCCAATCACAGTGCAGGGGGTGTGTCCAGGGTGTGTGTGGAATCTGTCTGGGGGTGTGTTCCGACTAGCCAATCACAGAAAAAGGGGGCGTGTCCCGACTAGCAACAGCAGAAATAGAAAACAGATACACAGAAAAACTCATATCTACTATACCAAGTGACTTAGGTTATACAACCCAATTACAAAAGTACTTATTTTTACTGTCCCCATAATCTGAGATATGATCTTTGTAGCGAGAAAACCCCTTTAAGAACTAATGTCTTTGTTTCTGTTTCATGGTTGTCCTTTCTTGGACTATTATTGGTAAATACTAACCCTTACCTACTGGGAACTCACAAGAAATGCTGTGACAGTCATATAGCCGTCACAGTTTGTCCCAGAACTTTACACTCGTCCATTTTTGCTGGTTTCAAGATATGAACTTTAACCCCTTAAGTCCCAGGCCTGAAAAGGCCTAAATGACCAGCAACATTTTGTAGTTTTTGCCACCTTGTGTTTCAACAGTCGTAACTTTTTTATTTTTTCAGTGTCACAGTTGTATGTGGACTTGTTTTATACAGGAGAAGTTGTACTTTTTGGGAGCATAGTTTGAGATTACATATATTTATACACCATTCTCATTTCACACTAGGGGCGACATGTATGTACGGGGCTGCGCCAGAAGTCGGGTGTCTTTTCAGCCCGAAAACTGGCGCAGCCCTGTTCGCTAGATTTTTAATGAGGCGCACTCCAATATTAGGCGCATTACAAAGCACCCGCGGCACTTTGTTATGCGCCTGAAAGCTAATCAGTAAGATGGGAATACCCCTTTAACGTTTTGGCTGATTGGTGTATACACTCCATTGGAAATACTTACTCCATCAAGACTTCCTGAATTGCTAAAAGAACTACAGAAAAACAAAATGAGTAACATATTTTATATGTCAGTAATTGAATAATGGGAGTTTTGCAGGAGCCACCCTTATGACAAGGGCCCTTTCCTTTGAAGATTGGTTGTCTAAAAGCAGTCGTCTCCAAGGATCACTTCTCAGTAACCTTGTCTGTAGATAAAAACGAAGAATGCATTATATTATTTTCTGTGACATATTCTGTAAGTACCAGGTATGTGCAGGTGTGTGATCAATATCCGGGTCTCATATTTCGTAAGTACTGGGTACATATGTAAGCACAGCTTAAAAACTGAGTGATGGCAATGATAGAAAAGTGCCAGAAAATACAGTGTATCACCCTGAAACCTGGCTATTATTAAACAGATAACATCTCATCTGCATTGCAAGCACAGCAAACTTCCAGTGGGTACTTATAGCTGATGTTAGTCACATGACTAAATTTCAGAACCAATACTTTAAATTTTGCCTTTTAGACTGTTTGCTAAATTTCCCACGTCTCCTATTTGGTTGTTATGCTGTATTTTTTGTAATCAGAACAATGCATTAAGCAGGGAAGTAGGAAACTAGTAAAATGGAAATAAGAGTAATAGTTTTGAAACCATTTTTATACTCTGATGAATTTATAGTTAAAAATGTAATTACAAGCTATTTAGCCTACTATATATGTGCAATATTTTATTAAAAGTAACTGTTGGATTGGCAAAGCAAAGAGTGTGAGGAAAGTTGGCAAAAGTCAACAATGGACACCATTTTCCTACCTTAGATTGGATATTTAGTAATTTCCTATTTATTATATGGTGCAAACATATTCTGCCGCAGTATACAGAGATTTAAAAAAGTTGCCCAAACGTCATCATCTCCATTGTCCTTTACTTAAAAAAATTAGTACATAATACATAGAACAACTGCAATGTTTTGGCTGTAGAGCAGCCTTTCTCAACCATATAAGGTTATAACCACATGAACATAAATACATAAAAGTTATAAAACTACATATAATTAAATGCAATCAGATAAAAGCATCAATTACTAACATAATGACACCTGTACCATCTTTCTTCTTTCTTCATCCAATGACATTCAACATACCTTAAAGGAACAGATGTTTAGACCAGATATTCTAGGTCATATGAGGAAGGGATTACCATGCTTCCTCGGTGTCTCTGCAAACATATAGCACATGTCCATAGATGTCCATACGCCATCCGTCAGGGCCTTTTGCGTTCCCTATACTGGAACCACCATAGAAAGCCAATTAGCCTACCAATATATTTTGTGTGTAGAAAAAACACTAGAGGAAACATTCACAAACAGAGATAACATACAACCTTCATGGAGATGTTGTTCTAGACTGAATCCAGGAGCCACTTATGTCAACCACCACTGGGATTATTGACAGGTGTCTTTACTATCACATTTAAATTCAGAAATTAGAATTTTTAAGAATATCTATATAGACACCAGGAATAGCAACAATGTGGAAATTATTTTGAGGAACCCATGAAACAATGTATTTATGTCAACCTACAAATTTTACTATGTTAATTTTTGTTACCATGAGCCTGATTTGGGGCTCATCATTTATAATAATAGATAATTGCCATTTTAAGTCATGCTGTTTTCCAAAATATTCCACATGACAGCCCATCAGTAGACAATATACCTGTGCCAACAATGATTGGTAAATGAACAGCTGTTTTACTTAGCAGAGATGCTTGTTCTGATGAGAAGAGAGGATAGATGTATTCTCAGAAGTATCAGCCTGCTATATGAGGTGACAGTGAGGATTGAAAAGTTGAGTAATAGAGTCCTAACCATGAGATCAGTCAGAGGTTAAGCTGCACTCACACAAATATGTCCCGACTGACAGTTGTGCAAGACAACACCAGTAAAAATAAAGATGTTTAAAGATACGTTGCTTGCAAATAAACATCTAACATGTCACAGCACCTGATTTGCTAATGGATTTGGCATTTGTAGACAGACTGTATAGTCTAGAAGCAATGACAGCAATCTGCTGAGGCTCTCCCATTAATTAGTAGTCTCAAATAAATAAACATGATGGGCAGAATTTACAGGGGCGAGACTTTTCCATAGATAAAGAAGTCTGACAGTGTGATTTGTACTGAGGTCCCCAACTCCATGACCAGTCAGTTTCTGTCCATGTAACTAACATATGGCTAAAATTCTGTAACATCAGAGGCTTTTTAACACTTCTTATATCCATGCATTAATGTTGATTTTTTTTTTTTTAACATTTGTTTACTGGTTAGGGAAATTGTTATTCAGGGACTTTAGTTTTCGACAAATGGATAAAACGTAATTCTTCACTGAATGCCACTCTGTGAGAAACTAATATATCTTACAATTGTAAAAAAACATAGGAGGACATGTAGGCCCTGTCTGGTCAAAACTTTTTTTTGTTGCCCAAAGAAAACAAAAGGGGGCTTCCCTTTTTCCTTTTATATTGTGCTCGAAAAATAAAAGGGGAACTCTAATTGGGTCTAGGGGCAACAAAAAAAGTCTAGACCTAACGTTTTAAACAGTGGCCCATTGTGTAGTAAAAGCATAAAGATGTTTTTTTTTTAAACACACACAATTGCATATCTTTTTTGACTTTACCCAGACTAATGAAGTCTGGAGCTAGGAGCACATAGATGGGATTGTCTGCTTTGGATAATATTGTTTTTGTCAGAAAGTCCCCTTTACAATTATTGGTTTAGATTTTGCTTTTTGGGACCTCAAACAACAGCTGTAACTCAACCCCATTGATGACTTTCCCTTTAACAAACACTCATCAACTTTTAAGTCGCACGCGCATCACCCAAAACAGAATTTTTCACCACTCTCATTCCCCCCTGTCCAAAACCCCCAGAAAAATTTTTTAAAAAACCTTTCCCTTTCCCTTCTCCGTCCCCAACCCCCTTCCCCCATCCCTCCTTTAGCAGATACTTTGCCTTTCCTTCCCCCAGAAGTCAACCCATCAAGAAAGCTTCAGCCCGCATCCCCACCACCCCCCCTTTACCCTTGAAAAACCCTGCCTTCCCCCTTAAAAACTTGCTTCCCACGGTCACTCAAAAAAGGCCTCTCCTTACTGTCCAAATCAACCCTCACTACCTGTAGCTTGCCCACGCCCCCCCACCTCACCCCAACCTCATTTTATCATCCCAGCACTCCCCCATCAAAAAAACCCCTATCAAAAACCCTTGCTTTTTTCTTTTTCCTTTAAAATGCTACATCACTCCAAATCCTAAAAAAAAAAAACCTTTACCCCTCTTCTCGTCCAACTACCCCCCCATCCATGCCCCCCTTTTGCTTCCAAACACTCGAGCAGCAGTTATCTTCAGCTGTCCCCCCACCTCTCCTCCAATCCCCTTGCCCCCCAACAATCTTTTTTTTTCGACCCCAACCACTTACCGAAATGCCCAAACCCAAAGTCATAATTTTTAGTAACTGCTAAAGCCTCATCCATCTCTGTGCTCCCCCTTTGACCGCCTCTGCCCTTTGACACTGTCGCCATTCCCCCCTGCTACAAATCCTTCCCCCTCGGCATCATGTTTGGGCTTTTCCTGGATCTCCTCGTCCCTCATTATCACTTTTTTCAGTGTCTCTCATCTTGCTCCACCTCCCTCCCCCCCCCATCCTGTTGGTGCCCCCCCCAAGGGCAGCCCTGGGTCCATACTCTTCTCTTTTAAAAACCCTTGGCCTCGGTCGCTATACCTCACATGCTTTCATTACCACCGATGCTATGATCCCCAACCAATCTCGGGCCCCAGATGTCCTTTCTACTTCCTCCCTGACTGTCTGCCCCATTTTCCCCTTTCTTCCATCACGTCTCCTAAAAAAAAATGGGGAGAAAAAAAAACTCATCAATCTTTCCCCACCCACTCTCCCCCTGCCCCTGATCTCTCTTTACATAAAAGGCTCTACATTTCACCCGGTCCCACAAGTCCGCTGTCCTTGGGAAATCCAATTTGCTTTTCTTCAAACCAACATCCAAACCCTACCTCTGCCTCCGCCCCACCTGAAAAACCTCTCGCATCCCGCTAAAATTCCCCCCTTTTCATGACACACAAAAAGGGGTCCATCCCCCTTGTATCCCCCCGCCAGACTACTGCGACACCCTTTCCATGGCCCCCCCCAGCTAGCACCCCGTCCCCCCCAATCCCCCTTAACTCTGCTCCCTTTTAAACCCCCCCCCTTCCCCCTGTTTTACTCCTCTGCCTCTCCCCTCTCCCAATCCCTTTCACTGGTTTTCCTTTCCCCCAGCAATTCTTTAAAAAAAAGCACAAAACCATGACCTCAAAGGTCTCCATGACCTCCCCCCTTCCAACATTCTGCCTAATTTCCAAATATCTCCCCCCCCCACTCTCCTCCTCACAGGACCTTCTCCTTTGGCTCCCCCCCTTATCCTCCTCACACAACCGCCCAAAGACCTCCCTGTTCACCCCACTTGGAACTCATTTGCCCCCAACACACGACCTCCTCCATTTTCCCAGTTTCAAAAGCAACCTGAAAACCCATTTCTTCAGGCTTCCCTATAACCTTCACTAAACCAATCCTCCACAGAATTTCCCCTCACCTCCGTCTCTTTCCCCCCCCTTGTAGATTGTAAGCCCTCAGGGGGAGGGCCTCTCTCCCTCTGCGTGCCAATTTCATTACCCTTATCACTGTACTGTTTGTTTTTTGTAATTATGTAAAACCCCCCCGAATGTACACGCCCTGGAATCAAAGGCGCTTTAAAAAAAAATAATAATAATTAAATACAGTGGGGAAAAAGTATTTAGTCAGTACCAATTTTTGCAAGTTTTTTCACTTAAAAAGATGAGAGGCCCTGTAATTGACATCATAGGGTAGACCTCAACTAAAAAGGACAAAATGAGAAAAAAAATTTCCCCGAAAATCACTTTATCTGTTTTGGGAAAGAATTTTTTTGAAAATTTTTGGGGGAAAAATAAGTATTTGGTCAATAAAAAAAAGTTCATCTTAATACTTTGTTTTAAAACCCTTGGGGTTGGGCCCAATTTGAAGAGGCAAAAACGTTTTCTTTTAAGTCTCAAAGGTTGGGGCAAGGATGGGGAATTTCCTAAAAAATTCGTTCGGTGACTTTCCCCGGGAATTTCCGAAAAAATTTTTTTGGGTTTCTGAATTACTTCGGGAAGAATTGCGTAAAAAACAGTTATTTCCGGGCCCCTGCACAAAAGCCCCAGCGTCTGTAGAATTTTTGGGGCCATGCTTAAATATCAGGGGGATTTGGTTTTGGCCCTTCATACAAGGGTTTTTTTTAAGAAAGACACGAAAAGACTCCCGGCCGCTCTTAGAACCCTTTAAACAAAAAATTTCCCTGTGCATTTAAAAGAGGGAAAAATTTCCCAAAAAAAAACTCAAGCGGGAAAAAATTTTAGCCTAAAATAGTCAGGGCAGCAAAAAAGCTAAAAAAAAAAACAACCCTGGGGGCTCAGGGGGCAACATCGTGACAGAGTGGGGGAGGGGGACGGCGGCATCACAGCAGCATGAGGTCAGAGAGGGGCACAATGCCCATTCGGAGGGGGCCAAAAACGGGAGAAGGCCACGAGGCACAATGAAAAGTTTTGTAGGTTAGGGCAGCGGCCCACAGCAGCGGGCTTGGGGCCCGACAGGGCAAAATGACACAGTGTGGGGGTCACGAGGCAGCCACAAAAACAGTTTAGGTCAGACATTTCCCAAAAAGACACAGGGGTGTAGGTTACGGCGCGCCACAGCGCGCAAAGGTCAGCCGAGGCAAAATTTAAAACAGTGGGGAGGTCAGGGCCGCAGCCCAGAGCACATGAGGCAGGCATTTGGCACAATGAAAAATTCGGGGGTTTGGAAAAAAACATTAGTAGGCCCCCATTAGTGGCAAAAATGACAGAGAGTGGGGGTCCCCGGCCCAGCACCCCACCCAGAGGTCAAGATTGGCACAATGAACAGTTTTTAAGGGCACGGCACCCACCCCACAGCACAGCTTTGGGGTTGGAAGTCCCAAAAAGGAAAATTGGGGGTTTGGCAAAAACGGGAGAAAGGGCCACAGAGGGGACAAGGGACACGTTTTGTAGGTTCGGCACCCCCACACAGCAGATGAGGTCAAGAGGGGCACAAAGGACAAATTCTGGAGGGGGAAAAAAAAGGGTCTGGGCCCACGGGGGCAAAATGACAGAGAGTGGAGGTGCCCAGCAGAAAACAGCATGGGGTTCAGAGAGGGGGCAAAAAGGGACCCAGGGGTGGAGTCCCGGCACCAGAACAGAGCAGCCCCTGGGGTCTTAGAGGGGGAACATCCCAGAGTGGGGGTTTGGGTGGAAATTCCCGTCCCGGGTAAAGATGGTGGAAGGCGTGGGGGAAACTTTTCAGCAGAGGGTTGGGCATCAAATAGTGGCTGAGGCGGGTTATTTTTTTGAAAGACAAATTTTCTAAATTTTGGGGTGAGGCTTTCATTGGCTAAATTTTAATTTGACCCCTTTAAGGCATTGGTTTTGGGGGGAAACCGGCCCCCCACCACGTTATTCATTTGACAAAGGTCAGTCGTTCCACTTTTCCCGTGGACAAGGGGGTTCCCCTTTGGGGGGTAACGGGGCCCCCCGCCGCGGAACACCCGCTTAAATCCCAAACCACTACGGGCCCGGGCAGGACGCTTCCCCAAACTGCAAACTGGCAAGTTGGGGCCCACACATCCATTTTTGGTCCCAGTTGGGTCAGGGGGATCTTCAAACTGGTGGGGGCAGAGGCTGTCCAAGGGGCCCCCACCACCTGTTTTTTTGGGGTTGCTCCAGGTCCTGCTGCTGCTGTTTGGGGGACTCCCCCTCCTCACTAGGGGGGGTGAAGGAAGGCTCATAAAGTGACTCCAGCCTTAGGTTGTGCTGAGGGAGTTGGTACTGCCCCTACCCCCAAAACCTTCTGCCAGCACCCGTGGCAGTATACGTGAGCATGAAAAAAACCCCCCCGGTCAGCCCCTTTTAAGAGGAGGGACTATGCTGCACATGGGGCAGGGGCCCCCCCCTTTAAACTACGGAGGATTTCCCAATAGTTTTTTATTTTGTCCTCCCTCTAAAAGCAGGGGGGGAAAAAAAGGCTCCCATTTTGGCCCGGTAGCGGGGGTAAAATAGGGGGAACCCAAAAAGCCCACCCCTCTCCCGGGATGCTGACAAATTGGGCCGTAAACCTAAACGGGCCCATCTGCAAAAGTGACTCAGAGGGATCCTTCCCACCATTCCCCTTTTAATACTGCACGGTGTTCCCGGGTCATCTCCCTCGTCCCCTCATCTCCTTTCTACCCCCCTCCAGCTGTTCCTGCTCCCCCCTTTTTTTTCCCCGGGGTAAAAAATTCCCACTCATTTCCCCAAAAACAATCCCTTCTGCCCCAATGTCCTCCTCCCCCTCCTTTTTAGCCCCAAACCGGACTCATGTGGCCGCGAGATGTAGTCCCACATCTCCGGGTCCCCTGCCCAGAAAAGATTTTTCAGCCTTTTTCCAGGACATGAAGATTGGAAATGGGACGCAAAAAATTCTTATCCTTTTTTAGGCCCCTGGCGGTTTGGGGAACCCCACAAAACCTTCCCCTCCCCCCAAGGGCCTCAAACCCAAAAACGGCAGGGGGCCCGCATGAGCTGCCACGCTGACATCAAAGTTACACAGGGGAGTCTCCCCCCGCCTGGGCATAAAAAAATCTTTAATGGCCTTTCTCTGTTCTACATTTGGGGCCAAAAAGGGGAAAGGCGGGAAATTTCCCAAAAAGGGTGGAAAAAATCCAATCAGAAGTGTGGGGGGGCCGTTTTTGCCTTGAAACTCGAGGAGGGGTTTTCCTGGCTTTGTAGGAATAATGAAATGCTGCACATTTTCCGGGCCATTTTCAGAACTTCTAAAGATCGGGGAAGACTTCGGAAACCCTTTTCAAAACCCAAAATTGAACACGTGAAACCCATGCAGGGGCCATGGCCCATCCCCCCCTTGGGTGCAGCGGGGGACCCCCCTGTTACTCCCCATTGCCCGTAAACCATGGTTCTGTTTTTGCAGTTGGCGGGGAAAGAAACCCAAACAAAATCGTTTTCTTGTTGCTTTGAGGGCCGGAGCATTTTCCTCCCCCCTGTGGGGATTTTGTTCCCCCCGAGGCAAGCCACGTAGAACCTCGTAAACCCCCAGTCCCCTACACTGGGTATGTGGAGCAAACTTGTGGAGGTTTAGATGGTGGGGGTGGTGGAGGAGGGGGAGGCGGACTTTGGGCCCGCGGGAGCCGCAGTTTGAAAATTGTGGGGGAAAAAGTGGTGTTCCCTGCCCAAGGGTTGTTGGTGTCCCTGGGCAGGAAGCACATTCCCCCAGGGGGGCCGAAAAAATCCCATGCCCGGGCCCCTTTTGCCCATATTTTTACAGCCAAAACGTCCGCGCTGCCGTTCCCCTTGGAAAAACCCGAAAAGCTAAGGATTGGGCCCACCTTTCTGTTCTACATATTTTTTAAGTGCGGTATTCCCTTTTTTGGGAAAATAAATTAAAGGTTTGGGAACTCCCCCTTTTTGGCCCGGGCACAACCCAAATTAGTTCTTAAAACGGTGCAGAGTCCACCTTTTAAAAAAGGGAGGGGACGCAGAAACCACCCAATTTGGGACGGACCCACGCCCAGCTTCGGGAACCTTATGAGGGTTTTGGGCCCATATTTTGTCTCTTTGAAAATGCCTCGCAAAACAACTGCTGGCGCCGGGGTTAGCGGGGGGGCCAGGGGCTTTGGGGCCCGGGGAAAATGATGGAAAAGAGAAACAGCTCCCTTAGCAGATTGGTGGGGGCCTTTGACTGGGGGAAAGGGCCTGGGGTGCCACGGACGCTGTTTTTTTTTTTTTTTTTGCTGGGGGGCCCGCGGAGGGAAACCCCACATCGACCCCCATTTCTCCCAGGCAAGGGATGGTGACGCTGTTGTTTTTTGGAGCAGGGCCGGGGGTTCCCAACGTTAGCTCCCGGGCCAGCTTCACTTTTCCCCCCAAGATTCTCATTTTAACCCAAAATTCAGCTCCCCCGGTGTCTTAGCAAAGAACTGCCACCCCGGGCCGGGTTATCTGATTTTACCCCCAAACCCCACCCCACCCTGAGTGACTATCCCAAACCGCTGCCTCGCGGACCCCCGGGCCCCGCTACTTTCTTGGCCCTGCAAAAGGGGTTTTCTACCCCGGGGCCCGTTTGGGGCCCCCCCTTACATGGGGTTATCCTGTGACTCAGGGGCACAAAACCCCATTTGGGGCCTGCCCCGTGCCTGACCCGAAAAGCTGACCCCTTTCCCCCTGCTTTGATGAAGCCCTTGCCTAAACCCCGGCTCCCAAGATTTGGTGGGGACATATCATTTTAATTTGGGGTTTCCCCCATCATGCTGTCCTCATCACCCGGTCTTGGTATGCAAACCCTGCCCCCTCAAAACATGCCCTCCCTTTCCCACTCTCCCAAAACTAAAACTTTGCCCCCTACGCAAGAAGCAAGGGATATTGGCCCCTTTTCTTCGCCCCAAGGTAGTTTGTTTGATGCCCCCCTCAAATTGTTCATCCCGCTTTTATAGTGGCGCGAGCCCAAAACCAAAATATAAAATCTTGGCTGGGGGCCCGGATGGGCCCGGGGGGGGGTTTGGGGACTTTTTGGGGGCCCGTGATCGCTCCTGGGCCATGCCCCCCTAAGGGTTGTTTCTGACGTTCCCCCCCGACTTTTTGGGGGGGTTGTCAAATGTCATCTGGGGGGAAGGGGGATGACCAAATCAACCAATAAAGGGCCATTGGGTTCTGAACAAACCACAGGGCCCGCTTTTTGCACGGAAAAGTTGTGGCCTCACCGAGTGACCCAGCGGGGCCCCTTCCCCTTCCCTTGGGCCTGCGACCTGGGCCTGCTCCAAAATTTTTTGTGACCGCCACCCGCGGGAAAGAGCCTCCCCACCTCTTGTCTGCCCTATGTTTGTTCTAAAACGTACAGACATTTGTTTGTTTGAAGATATCTGTTTTAATGTAAATTTACACACCCTGAAATTTGCCCCTCCAAATGAACCCAGTAACAAGTTTGGGGAAACCCTAGGATAAAAAAACTGCGCTCCCAAAAATGAGCAGGAAAAGTTTACTTGTATGTTCCTTTTTTAAAAAACTCGTGAAATTTATAAATTTAAAAAAGCAAAAACGGGCTTAAAAAAACCTTCGGATATCAATTTTACTAAGGGCCAAAAAACTTCTTTTGGGGGTGAAAAAAAAATGTTTTTTTTAGTGACCACAAAAGCAGAAAACGCTTAATTAACCCCTGGATCTAAAAATTTCGCCAAAAAAAAATGAGCAACCAAAATAACCAGCTTTTTTAAACGGTTAAAATTTGGGTGTATTTTTTCAGTAAGAACAACAGAAAAAATTTTTAATTTAAACTTCTTATGGGAAATTTTGCTACAGGGAAAATGTCTTCTTTGGCGGTGAAAAAAAAACGTTTGTTTTGTGACCACAACAGAAAAACAACGCCCTTTAAATTTAACCCCCGGATGTAAAAAGCGCAAAAGGGAAAAAACTGGCCCAAAAATTACTACCCTTTTTAGCGTGTTTTAAAAGGGTGTATTTTTTCGGTACAGAAAAACAGAAAAACAGGTAATTAACCCTTTAGTTTTGGGGAAATTTTGCTACAGGGAAAAAAGTCTTTCTTTGGCCCGTGGAAAAAGAACCCTTTCTTTTAGTGCCACAACGAGAACAAATCTTAAACAACCCCGGGTCTAAATTGGCAAAAAAAAATGAGCAACCAAAAAAAACCCCTTTTTAGGGGTTTTAAAAAGGCATTTATTTTTCGGGACAAAAACCAAAAAAACTTGTAATTAACCTTTGGGTTTTTGGAAATTTTTGTACAACAAAATGTTTTTCTTTTCCGGGCGAAAAAAAATGTTTCCCTTTCCCGTTTAAACCCCAAAAAGCAAACAACGCTTTTAAATAACCTCGGATCTAAATTGGAAAAAAAATGGGGAAAACCAAAAAAAAAGTGGGGGGGGGTTGTAAAAAAAGCTGTTTCTTTAAAAAGAATACAAAGGGAACGGGTTAGATAATCTTTGGGTAAATTTAAAGTGCGAAGAACTGAGCGATAGCATTTAAAAAGTATAATAGCTGCATTTGGGCGCTCATGGGAAATTTTTTTTCCCAAAACCCCCCAAAAAACAGAATTAGAACGAAAAGAAGCAGTCTCTGAGACAAGCCCGTTTAAAACCCCCCAAAAATTCTGATAAAAGTGAGGTTTTTTGTATGAGATTCACAAGCCCCCCGCGGCAGCATTTCCCTTTTTCCCCCCAGTACAGTGGGGGACGTTTAAAGCCCCGTCCGCCCCGGACTTTTTTATTTCGGTGACGTCTTGAAAAACCCCCGGGCTTGATTGGCTTCATCTCTGACATATCCGGTTTGGTTACGCCCTTCCCTCCTCCAACGTCTTTGCCCCCCTAAAACCCCTGGTTCGCAGCCAAATTTTATCAATTAAAAAAAAAATTTGTTCCCGTGAATTACCCCCAAAATTTGACTTCTTTTGTTTTGAAGTTTTTCCCCGAAAAATTTTAAAAAGAATTTCACTTTGTTTTAAAAAATTCGCCCCTCTCTAGTTGGACACATGTTGCGGTTGTTGGCCAAACCTTCAAGCAGATCTAGAGCAAAGATTTTTTTGTGGTGTCGCTGGGGAAAACGGATTTCCCAATTTCCCCCCCAAGGGTTTTTTATGGGGTTTAATCTGGAAACTGGGTTGCCACGCCGGACCTTGAACTGCTTCATAAAGGGAAACCCCCCTTCGTTGCCTGGGGGTGTGCTTGGGGTCAAATTTTCATGCTGAAAAGACCGGCCAAAGTTTTTATCCTTTAATGCCCCTTTCTGATAAAGGAGGTTTTCAAATAAAAATCTCATGATACAGGGCCCCCTTTATTTTTTCATGTCACTGATCAGTCTCCTGGTCCCTTTGCCAAGGAAAAAACAGCCCCCAAAAATGATGTTTTTCCCAAACCCCCGCTTTTACAGAGGTATGGGGTCTTTGGGTACAATCGCATTCCTTCCTCCCCAAAAAGAAGAGTTATTTCTACCAAACAGTTCTACTTTGGGGTTTTAACTGACCAATTTTGGCAAATTTTCCCAATACTTTCTGGTTTTTTAAAAAAAACCCACAAACTTTAGCGGGGCGGACATTAATGGGTTAAGCAGAGGGAACACGTTTTTGGCACTTTCCCGGATCTGAAAACCCCCGGCGGCTTAGGTGTTTTGATGGGGACCCCCCCTTTTTTATGTGGGCCCTGCTCTCTGCAGGGGGCCCTTTACTAGGTCCCCATTGGTTTGGGATTTTTCTGCTCATGTTTTTTTGATATTTTTACCCCACGGGGGGAAAATTTTACGTGGACCCCAGATGGAGGGAGATATCATGGGGGGCTTGTTTTTTTCTTCCATTTTTTAATTTTTGTTTTCCCCAGTTTATTTTTTCACACCAAAAATGTTTGCCTATTGCAGATTCATCTTCCCCCGCCTGGGAGGGCTACACTTTTTTTTTTTGGTGTCCTTCGACAGCCCAAATTTTTCCTTCCCCATAGTGGGGGTTTTTGGGGTTTTGATGTTTGAGGTTGTGGGCAGGTGTCTTTTATACTGATAACAAGTTCAAACAGGTGCCATTACTACAGGTAACGAGTGGAGGACAGAGGAGCCTCTTAAAGATGAAGTTACAGGTTTGTGAAAGCCAGAAATCTTGCTTGTTTGTAGGTGACAAAATACTTATTTTCCACCATAATTTGCAAATAAATTCTTTCCAAATCAGGCAATGTAATTTTCAGGATTTGCTTCCTCATTTTGTCTCTCATAGTTGAGGTCTACTATGATGTCAATTACAGGCCTCTCTCATCTTTTTAAGTGGGAGAACTTGCACAATTGGTGGCTGACTAAATACTTTTTTTCCCCAGTGCATGTGGAAATCCTAAGCAAATGTTTAGTTTATATACAGCACCAACACAGGGAAGAAGAAGTATTAAATGTGGTACTCTATTAAAAGGTTGTTCTGGGACTGATCAATGCTTGTTCGTCCATCGGGGTATGAGTAAACATAGAAGAGCCAATTACAGGCCAGAGAGGTCATGTGTAGGTGACGTTCTGGAATGTGATTGGCTGGAGTTGTCATGTGAACGATGGACGTTCACTGCTTACTTCCTGGTTGAATGGAGCTGCAGCCGGGAGTGAACAGGAGCATCCGGGAGGTAAAAGCACTAATGGAGGAAAAATAAAACCATTATTGTTCTTGGAAAGTGGTGATGCAAATTTGTTTTTAAAGAATGCAGATAACATGTCATTTATACTGAACAGAGAACTTCATAAAGTGAAACCCCCCAAAAAATGCTGCAATATTTTTTTTTTCATCTTCCACCTCCAGCAAAATTTTTTTTGTGTTTTCCAGTACAATATGTGGTATGGTCAATGGGACCATTAAAAAGGATATCTTGTCCCGCAAGATAAAAAGCCTTCATACATTTATGTAGATGGAAAATGAGAAATAGTGTTAAGGCTCTTGGAAGGCCAGAGGAAAAAAATGAAAAGCAAAAATCTTAAAATAGCCATGTCATTAAAGGGTTAACCCATTCCTGATATTTGAAGTACAGATGTCAGTAAAGGAGTATGGAGTGGGCTCACTTGCTGGGACTCTTCATACCTGGCAATGCAGGCTGTTAATTATAGTTGACACCCATCGCTAGTGACCGGGATCAAAGACAGTTAAAAGGGAACTATCAGAAGTAAGGTAGAAACAAAATAAGAACAGGGGTCAAACACCATCTAAAAGGGATAATTACTTTTCTAGTCTGTTCAATAACACTGAGGAACAAAAAAAATATTTTTTTGAATGCCTGGAAATTGACCTGATTCTTGGTATTTGAGTGCTACTGAGTCCAAAAATCCCATCCATTCTGTTCTAGCGGCTCTAGTTCATGAGATATTGATTACATGATTCTACATTGTTCTTGTGATTCATTTATTTATAAATATGTAATGCAGATGAGTAGAAATGAATTTTCTCATACATATTCATGTTTTTGTTTGCATGTGTTCTTTAAATGTTCTAAAATTTATGTCTTTTCTGTTTCACATGAATTTCCAACATTTCTTAATACAATATTGAGTGACCACTACTTTCAGCAGTATGTACTTGGTAAGGTGGCAATGCTGGATCCCCAAAACAGGTGTCATTTTCAGAATCAGCGCCCCAAACAAATTCAAAAACGGTTCCAACTTTTAAGGCACCAAAATGAGTGTTACCCAGTGTAATTATTTTCCTTGACCAATTATTTCTTTTTTTAGCCTTGAATTTGGCGACAGAAATATTTGCTGTCAGTCTTGTGATTTCGCAGGTTAATTCCTGGTTGTTTTTCTCTAGGTGACAGTGTCCATAGTAATAGTTTAATGCTGTGTAGACAATGCTGAGCTGTAATAATTGAGGCTGTACTGAACAACGCAGTCACTTCCTCCTACATGACTAATATTACTCTGTGTTCATTCTGAAATATCAATTTGTTTTGGTAAAATACATCATTCCACAGTGAGTCTATGTTACACTTTTAGGAAGTGTGATGACGGAAGCAGCTGCTGTTAACATTAATTCCCTGTCAAGGCGACAATGCATACAATTGAAAGTGATGATTATTTGTCTTCTGCCTAAACCAAAGTTTTATTCCTTAATCTGAAATAGTATTTGGCAGTACAAAATAGATTGGAATTATCAGAAAAAACATTATAGTCAATAATTCTTTATATAATGATACTACTAAATAACAACCAATTGGGTTCACATAACTGCCATCAACCACATACTAACAAACTGCATTTACCTTGTAATAAAATTACTAGAATATTAAGAGTGTGCTGTAAAATTGTGTCAAGAGGTCTACCTAGATAGATGTGGATCCTCTTTGTAGCAATGGATTTGACTTTGGACTAAACTGTGCAGCAGAGTCTATGGGATTCCCGGGTTTTCACCCTTGAACCCCTATATAGGGATCTTGACGACTGTAAAATCCAAAGCACAGTACCAACACAAGTGTAGTCAGCCAGGGCAGATAGAGTTCTCTCACAATTAGTAGATGGACATAGTGTCATACTGGAGTACCTGGGGCCCACCAGCAGTGTCGGACTTAGGTGAATAGGGCCAGTCAGTGGAGTTGATTCTGGGGTCCATCCTAGAGCTACTGTACATAAATGCCTATACTACACATGCCTCTTGCTTTCTACCCTCTTCGCCTTTCTGCCACTCTGTCTATGCTTTATACCTTTCATTCTACGTCTTTCTGACTTTGGTCTGCCAAGCTCAGATGCCCACTGTGGATTCCCCTGCTCCTTTGTGGGCCAGTCCAAGCCTGTCCACCATTCAGTTGCATAGAAATAATGCAAAACCACCACAGTTGTTATAGTAAAACATGCTTATATTGTTGGAAAATATAGGGGCCTAGCTGAAGGTTTATGGGCCCTTGTGCAAAACCTGGACTTTCTTTCCTTCTCACAGTCAACTTCTGTTCATGGCCATCGATTACTGCCTGCCTGTAATTTTTAGATACACTTCTGGCAATATTACCTTTTTGTAGCTAGTGAGTGGGCCACTTAGGGATTTGATCTTGGACAGTGAGTGGGTAAGTGCCAGGGGTGGGATAAAAATTTGTAATAACAGGTTCCTGTGACAGATGGTTGCGTTGTAGCATGCCATGAAAGCCTATTTCTGTTATCAATCAAATAATTTCTATCAAATACACCAAATGCCAAGTCAAGACAATGCATGCTGTGGAAATTATTATGTGATTCCACAGCTCCCACTATGTCCTAACAATGGGAAGGGAATGCTGGAAGTTGTTGCTTCACAAACTAGAATGTTGCTGACCTTACAAGTAAACATCAGACTAAAACAAATTATAATTTATACTGTGACACTTGTAATTAACTATATCACATAATGTACCCCCTGAAGTTAATCATGTTACACACTGTGTCCACTGAAATGGATTATAATATATGCTATAACCCCTGAAATGAATAATTATACACTATATCCCTTAAAATGTATTATATTACATACTGTGCTCCAAAAATTTATAGCAGCGCATAAAATTATTACAATCTATACCCCAGAAATTAATTGTAGTACACACTGTTCCCCATGAAATTCATTATTATACACACTGTATCCCTTGAAATTAATAATACACACTGTACCACCTGAAATTAATTAGATTACACATTGTGCCACAGAAATAAATAACGATATACACTGTACCCCATGAAATAAATTATTACATACTATTCCACTGAAATAAAGTATAATGTATAGCAGGTGTGTCAAACTCAAATACACAGTGGGACAAAATTAAAAACTTGGACAGTCGAGTGCCAACCTTGATATTTTTTGAAAAAATGTCTACAATTAATAAAGTTTTTCCTTCTTATCCGATATAACGATGATCTCTTCATAAGGAAACAAACTTTAATTTTGCCTAAACATTAAATCTGGAACTAGCAAAGCTTAATACTATAAACAGATGTGGAATCAAATGTCTTCCTCTTCTCCTCCGTACACTGCCTAATCATTATAGAGAATTATATTAGTGAAATATAACTACACTGCGGCCGCATTTGGCCCTCAGGCCTGAGTTTGACACCCCTGATATACACTGTACCCTAGAAATGAATTGTATTAATCACTGTACCCCATAAAATTCACTATCATACACACTGTATCCACTGAAATTATTTATAATACATAATTTATTTCCTGAAGTTAATAATATTACAACTGTGTCCCCTAAAAGTAATTATAGTACACGTTGTACCCCCCTAAAATTAATTGTAATATATACTGTACCCCTGAAATAAATTATATCACATACTGTAACCCATGAAATTGGATTGAAAAGTGGAAACACCAAATGGCTGGGCAGGAAGCTAAGAATGTCCTTGTACCCGCCAATGGCTGATTATTCAGCTTTTGTGCATCCTAAGAACCCGGTTACTAATGAAGTCAGTGGAATCAGGTCAGGATTCCGCTTTTCCCAATTCCAACAAAGTGGCCAAAATCCACTCACAGTGGTCTAGGATAATGAGTGTATAAATATAAGGATCCTTTGTGGTTTAGAGTAGTGAAGAGGCTAACTTTGAAATCCCTTGTGGCTAATATTGCACTCACAAAGTCATAATATGAAAGAATAAACTATAGGATCTGGGCTGTGGCTCCCCGGGTTGGATTCAATAATTTGAAAGCACTCTTTGCCAGTAAGCTGCATCAAGAGGTCTTAATTGTGGGAAGCTTCCATTTTTGTAGATGCCAACAAAGATAAAGTTATTTTCCCATTTGGCAGTTTCACAGAGCCTGCTCTTCACTGGCAGCTTTAAGATCCCACTTCCCATTCACACTGTGGGTGGTTCTACAGCATTAACAAAGTTTTCAGCTCTTTTATTTCAAGCTGAAAAAAGATAAACAAGCTCCTGTGCTGCTGGCAAGACACAGTGGGCATGATGTCACCATCCTGGCCAAGGATCTAGGGCAGAGAGAAGTGTTCAGCAGCCTAAGAAACCTTTTAACTGTAAGGGTATGTTCACATGGCGTATTGGAGCGCGTATAGTATGCGCCGCAATACGCTGGGTGTTTTGGAACGACAAGCTGCTCAGCGCATATTTCCAAAGCACTGGGGGGGAGGGGGGGGGGCGGAGGAGAGGGTGGTGACATAGACCTGCATCGTTAGCAGCGCATATTGTCAATTCTCCTCCCCCCTCCCCCCGCGTGTTCAATACGATCGTATTGTATGCGCGGGGGGACAACGCATGATCCATAGCTCTCTATGAGCAACAAGGGCGGCTCCGTCAGGAACCTCACCCCTAATCACACTTACCCTATTTAGAATTAATATCCCGACATCTTTCAATACCTCGCAAGCATCTCATCAGGGGGCTGATATGGGAATAGTTCAAATAAGACATACAAGGTCCACAATATTGTTCTTAGGACCATAGAAAGGGGTGCACTAGTCTATCGTAGCTTTCAAGAGACCAATGTATCCCCAACAGAGGGCAAGAATATCACATACACATAGAAGTGGTAATGGAAGAGGCTATGGTCTCCACTCTATAACCCACAAGGTGCATCTATAACAAATATAGCACTACTTATGTTTGTTATTTAAAAGGGGATAACATGTGCCAACTCATCAGGGAAATAACTTGTGCTGGCTTTAGATATATTGTATATGTGGAACCGAATACAGTTGTTTAAATTACAGATCTGTTATATATACACCTAGAGAAGCCCCGTAAGGGCATTATATGAATCAAGGGTATATAGAGGCTAAAGACAATGGTGTCACAAAAATGTAGCCCAGTTATGCAGTTACTCATATCCCAACCAGCTACAAGCAATCCAGGCACCCAGTATCATAACTATAATACTTGAACCACCAATATAATTTAGAAGAAGACCCCAGGATTATCATTACAAATATAGCCCATTGAAGCCCGTAGACATTCCCCCAGGTTTTGGACACAAAAAAAGCCACTAAAGGGTCCCCAAAAAAAATTTACTAGGGACCCCCTGGTATCATGCCCGGATCCCCTCTCAATAAGGAAGGTATCCAAAATGGGCCCCAGTAAGGTCTGGTCTCCTCTGGTCAGAGGGGAAACTGTCTTACTCGCTTGCCGCCCCAAAAAAGTAAGGCAGTCCCCAAACTTCGTTTTCCCATTACATTTTTTAGTTTTCGAAAGGGGGGTATCGGATGAAGTGGGGACTGCCCCTTAGCTGTTTCTCGATCCTTGGGAGTCGCAAGCTGAATACGGTTTCCCGGGCAGCGTCGGGAATGCTGGGGCCCCGGGGCTGTCAGCGTCTTCGTCCTGCTCCCAAAAAGGGGCTCCGGGGGTGCAGACCCGCGGACCCTTCGGAAAGTCTACGGGAGGGCAGGCCGATGTCATCCGTTTTCCCGGTGACCCGTTTAAAATCCCCGGCCCTGTGCCCGAAGAGGAGCCCCGGAGCAGCGGGGGGGTGGGTGTGTTTTGTATTTTTTTTTTTTTATAAGCCCTCCATACCCGTTGGGGGGGAATGTACCTGCCCATACTGTATGGGGGGCTGTATGCCCCTTTGGGGGGAAATTTTTCCCCCCATACCTGTATGGGGGGACATTATACCTATGAGGGGGACATATACCCGCCTAACTGCTATGGGGAATATTGCCTATGGGGGACTTTTACCTGTATACTGCTATGGGGGGGGTTACCCCGCCCGACGAGCATATACCTGCCTTTTTTTAACCTGCTATTGGGGGAAAATTTCTGCTATAATTACACACCATAAATTACATAATATAAACCCCTAATTACACTTAATGTACTTCATAATGTACCTAAAAATTTTTGTGTCCCAGTAAATACAAATTTAACTTTAAAAAACAAACCACAGTCCCTACCCGTATGTAACCTGGGGATGCCGTATAGCTCGGCACCCGGAAAAAAAGGCCCAAAATTTGGGGCACGACATTTTCAGCGGTCATGGGAAAATAGGCCCGCCGTATCCCAGCAACCAGCAAACCCAAAAAGTGCTGCCGGCGTTCGGATATGAGGGCAAAAACCCGGTTTCAAAGCCCGAAAGGGGACTTGAAAGGGAGGAAAAAACACAGACAGGTATTTAAAAAATGGCAGTTGTGAGTGTTTAAAGCTAAAAAACCATCAAAAAACCCATTAAGGTAAAGAAGAAAACAAGAGCCCCATTATATTTTTGCAAACACAGGATCTCAATATTAATCCTTTAGTGGTGATCAACAAAAATATTTTCCAGTTCCCCGTATTAGGAAAAAAAAATGAAATTTTTCACGGGCCCAAGATTTTTTCCCAAAATAAAAAAAGGGATCCCTTTTTCTCCTGAAAAGGAGGTTGGGAGCACCAAGGGCCCCCAAAAAAGCAGTGTGGGAAAAAGGGTTTTAAAACCTGGTTTTTTTTTAGCGGGGAATTTGAACGAGTTGCGAAATTTGTTTTCCTTAAATGTTGTTTTCTTTTAAAAATGTTGGGGACTTTAAGGGTTTGAGGACTTTTTGATTTGGGGAGTTTAGGGGACAGTATTGTTTTCGGCCCTTTTTATTATAATTGTATTCATTTTTTTCTTTTTGGTAACATCCCCATTAGTTCCATGTTTGACAATGGGTGGCCAGTGCCAAAGATTGGGGCAAAGTATGGCCCCTCCTTGGCAACAAATTCGAGGGGGGCCTTTTTGTGTGCGATGTTTTGCACACTGAATTTGGAAACCCCCGGGTCCGGGGGTCTAAAAAAAGCAAGTGGGGGACCAATGAGATCCTAATGCAAACTTGGAAGCGGTTTGTGCTTTGAGCACTCCCGCAGGTGGGGAGATTTCTGGGGAGGGTGGGGTTTGCTGGAGGTTTTGGGAACTAGGCCCCTTTGATGGGTATCAAAAAAGGAAAGAAAGGGGAGAGGGGAAAAAGTGTCAAATTTAAAGGGTAGGGCCTGATTTGGTTCCCCCCCAACAAATTTGCAAGGTTGGCAGTTTAGGGGGGTAACAAACTCAAAAAAATAGCGTTTTTCTTTCAGGGAAGACCCCTAAACCCCGTCTGCTTTCCCGTAAGGGTGGGGAATTGGGAAATGCAGGTCGGCTATACCCGGTTTTCTATAGTTGGGGACTCCAAAAAATTAGTGGCCCAGACAGGGCAATCTGCCAAAAAAACCCCAAACGTCGAAACCCGTATGGGGTTTACCCGGGGGGCCCGGGGTTCGACATATCGCAGGGTTGAAAACTGGGTGGGGGGGGGTTTGGGGAGAATTTCCCGCCCGTCAATTTGGGCCACTTGGGGCACCAATTTAAAAAGTTAGGGTTGGTGGAGTTGGGGGTTCCCTTAAAAAATGGGTTTCAGGCCCCCTTTGGCCAAAAGCTCAAGGCAAGGTACCTCCCGAAAAATATTTTCAGAAAAATTACCTGTTCCCGGGGCCACACCGAGAGGGAGGGAGATTTTTTGAGGTTTAATAAGTGGCTCCAAAAAATTTGGGGGTTGGGGAAAAAGGGAAATTTTTGGGTTTTTGGGAGAAATGGGGGTGAATTCTGTCTTGGGTAAAAGGGGTCTTTTTCTAGGGGGGTGGGCTGCACCCAAAAAGGGGAGGGTGCCCCTGTTTTTGGGGGGGCCCAAAAAGGGCCCCGGAAGGGTTTGGGGGAATTTTTTTAAATTGTAGACTGGGGGGGAGGGTAAACCCCACAAAAATAGCATGCAAGATTTGTGAAAATAGAGAGCTGGGAATTTTGTAATAAATTTAGGGGGTGGGGGCTGGAGGGAGGGGTGTAGCAAAAGTTAAAAATTATCAGGGAGAAAGGAAAAAAAATGAAAAATCTCTAAAAATTTCATGCTGCCAAAAGCCAGGAGTTGAACCCAAGAAAAATAAAAATAATTAGAATTAAATAATAAATTTAAGGAAAAATTTTTGACTTTTGTGGGGTTTAAAAGAGGGCATGGCCCGGACGGGGAGGGTACGGGAAAATGGGGGCGGTTCCTTTTAAAAGGGTTTTCAGTTTTTTAAGGGGAAAAAATTTGTTTAAAATCCGGAAAAGGGGGGGGTGTCTGGCTCTATGTAAAAAAACCCTGTCTGAAAGGCCCAACCCCCTAAAGGGGAAGGGTATTGGGGACAGGTAAGGAAACCCGGGAAATCATTATGGGGAAAATCATTTTGGGGGGTAACAATAAAAAATATAATTAATTTGGGGGGGTTTTAAAAGGCCACCCAAAATATAAAGAAACCCATAAAAAGGGTGTACCCCCTCAGGCAAATAGATGAAAGGGGGTAATTTAGAATGAGGTTATTTTTTTATGGGCGACTTTAACTATCCAAAAAAATCAAATTTGGGGAAACTGAAACCTGTTGCTTCACCCAAAAAAAACAGGTTTTTTTTTCAATAAAATTAAAGATAATTACCCTTTTCCAAAGGTGCAAGAATCCGCTAGGGAAAAGGGGCCCTTTTAAAATTTATATTGATTTAATTTGACCCGCAGAGTAACAAAAAAGGGTTTTGGTTTAGGGGCAACCCGGGGAAAATAAAGGGGCCATAAAAATAAAAAATTTCCGTTTATCCTTATTAATGGTTTTTTTTTAAGGAAACCACAAAAAAAACTGAAATTTTTGGAAGGGGTTTAAATTTTTTTCTGTTTTGGGGGGGCCCTTTAAACCGTTTTTTGATGGGAACCAAAGTGTTTAAAAATGGCTGAAAACTTTTAATTTTTTAAATGGGGGTTTTTTTTTAAAAAATTTTCCTTGGGGCTCCCCCTGTGAGGGGTTAAACCTACCTTTTTGGTAATAAAATACTTAGAAACAGGAAAAAAAACCCCAATTTTGGTTTTAACCCGGGATGTAAAGAGGGGAAATAAATAACAAAAAAGGAAAGCGTTTTCACCTACTAAAAAAAGGAGGGTTTGTTTTAAGAGGCGCTAAAAAAGTATGGGAAAAAAAAAAAAAGTGTTTTAAAAATAAAAGAAATTTAAAAGGAAACCAAAAACTGGAGACGGAAAGGGGCGTTTTTCCCCCATGAAAGTAAAAATTAAACCCCAAAATATTTTTTTTATATAAAAAAGTAAAAAAAATTTAAAAAAGAAAAAAGTTGGCCCCCTTTTAAAAATTTCTGGGGAGAGGGCAGTAGGGGCCCATGTTAAAAAAACTAAAAATATTAAAAAAACTTTTTTTCCCCCGTATTTAACCCTGGAGGATTGGGGGCTTCCTGTTTTAAAAAAGGGGAGAGGTTTAAAATCCATCTTTAAAAGTTTTTTGTCTTAAACCCAAAAAGAAGGGGCAAACTTTCCCTCTTAAAAAAAAATTAAAATTGACAATTCCCCCAGGTAAAAATGCATTAAAAAACCCAACTTTCTAAGGGGGTTAAGTGGGTGTATAAAAATAGGCCCTTTTTTTAAATATTTAGGACTGTCTAATAACGGGGGATGTCCCAAAAGGAAATTTGGGGCATAGCAAAATTTGTTGGGGGCCAAATTTAAAAAGGGGTTTAAAAAGTGATCCCAAAGGGAAAAAATAGGGGGCCCGGGAAGTTTGACCCTGTTTTAGGTAAAATGTTTTTAAGGGTTTTTCAGGGGTTTCTATTTCCCGGGGTAAAAACCCCTGAAAAAAAATGTATAACGCCGTTCCAAAACTTGGGTTTATGAAAAGGTTTGGTTCCCGGTTTAGACTAATCTATCAGGGTTCTATAGGAAGTTTAGTGCTTGGACTGGATCGGGGTGAGGGGACTGGGTTTTCATTTTTATTGGGGGGTTGTCCTTACCCAAGGAAAAAGGTTTCACTCCGTCTTAAGGAAGATTTTAAAAAAGACAAAAAACCCAAATAAAAAGGCATTTTTCCCAGTGTCCTAAGGGAGTTAAAAAGGGGGTTTTTCCCTAAATAGGCCCCTTTTTCTTAATATTTATGGGAAAGCTAAAAACGGGGGGTTTTTGTCCCAAAGGATTGGCGCATTGGGAAAATGTTTTTGCCAATATTAAAAAAGGGGGGTCCAAAAAAATTTATCCAGGAAACTATAGGCCGGTAAGTTTGACCTCTGTTGAAAGGGAAAAATTTTTTGAAAGGGTTTTTCAGGAGTTTCTATCCCGGGGTTTTTTCTCCCCTGAAAAAAATGTATAAAGGGTGTTCCCGCTTTGGGGTTTTGAAGGATCGGTTTCTTTCAAGGACCCAATCTTTATTTAGCTTCTATTTGGGAAAATCAGTTTTCTAGGGACGGGGTTTGGGGTGAAGGGGGAATGTATGTCATTATTTGATTTTTCTTTTAAACTTTTTTATACGGTGCACTTTTAAAAAGGTTTGGGAAGGGAAAAAAGGGGAATGCTTGGGGCTGGGGGGGAAAAAGGGTTTTTGCAATTGTGGGTAAGCAAAAAATGGCTCAATGTTTGAAAACCCCAAAGGGGAGTAATTTCGGTGGGTTTCTCTGACTGGATTTTCTTTTTACTAGTGGGGTACCACAAGGGTCAGTATTGGGCCCTTCCTCTTAAAAATTTTCAATAACGATCTTTCACATGGTTTTGGGACAAATAGGTTTTTCATCTTTGCAAAAGATAATAAGCTTCTGTTAAAAAAAAATCAAAAACACAATAAAAGGATTAAGGTTTTTATTACAAAGGGGGTCTGGAATTTTGTTGGGGGGCCTGGGCGGGAAAAGGGAGATGAGGTTTAAAACAAAATGCAAGGTTTTATGCACAAAGGGGGGGGAAAAATCCAAATTTCTTGACTACTGTTAAAATGGAAAAAAGGGTGGGGTAAAAAGTTTACCCCTGGAAAAAGGCTTGGAAAAAAAAAACCTGGTGGGGTAAACTTAATTGTAGCAGCCGTGTCAGACAGCCGCTGCCCAAAGGCCCAAAAAAGGGGCATAGGGTTTCATTAAAAAGGGGGGGGGGAGGCAAAATGATGAGAAAATTATTTTCCCTTTAAAACAAAATCAAAATTTGGGTTTGCCACACATTGGGTTTTTTGTGTACAGTTTTTTGGGGAACCCAGTGCACAGGAAAGACGTTGGGAGAGCTTGAACGGTACCCAAAAGGGGGGCAAAAAAAATAATTTAAAAAGGGTGGGTGGACTACAGCCCCGAAAAGATTTGCAAGTTAGGGTTATTTTGTTTAGAGAAAAAGACGGCTTGGGGGGGGACATAAAAAATTTTTTAAATTTATCAAAAAGGGCAATATAGAGATCTCTCCCAAAATTTATTTTATACCCAGGGGCTGTATCTAAAAAAAGGGGGGATCCTCCTTCGTCTTGAGGAAAAGGGAAAAGGGGTTTTACATAAAAAATAGAAAAAGGGGTTTTTTTGCTGTTAAAAGGGGAGTTTAGACTGTGGGAAAATCTTGCCCCGAGGAAACTTGTCATGGGGAATTCCCCTAAAAAGGTTTTCAAAAGGGGGTTTTGGGGGATTTTTTGGGGGGCTTAAAAAATTTTAAACAAGGTTTTAGTGTTGGATTTGGGGGGGGTTCAAATTAAACCAGGGATTTTTTTACGATTGCCAGATTGGGGTCTGGAAAGGGAAAAATTTTTTAAAAAAGGGACATTGGTTCTACCCTGTTTTTTTTTGGGGGTTTTTTTTACTTCCCCTTTGGATCAACCCTTAGCACAAAAAAGGCTGAAATGGGGACGGTGTCTTTTTTCGGCCTTTTTAAAAAAATATGGGAAAATAGGAAAACTATGGGAAACTATGAAGCAGAAGTTTTAGGGGGTTTGTTAAGTCCCCGTGGGAAAAGGGGGGTCTTCAGTCTATAAAAATCCACTCCCTTTCTCTCTGCAGTGCTTTTTCCCGTTGCCAAACCGGAAAAGGGGGGGGGGGGGTCGTTTCTAAATCAATTTCCCCCAAAAATTTGGCAAATTTTCATATTCCCACCTTTCGTATTGACACGTGCCTTTTTCCAATGGGGAATCCCTTTGCCATTTTTTTTGTCATTGAATTGCTCTCCCCCACCACCCCACGGAGTTCTCTAATGGGCCCTTTGCAATTTTTTCCAGTTCCCCAGAACAAATTGCCTTACATCAAAAACCCCTTTAAAGGTTGGGGCCCCTCATTTTTTCTATATAAACCCCAGGTTTGGTGTGTGGGGTGGGGATCTAAAGACACCACAGCAGCCCCTGGTCAATTTAAACTTTTTAGTAAGGGCAAGGGGTGGGGGCTGAAGAGTTTGGGGGGAAAAAAATTAAAAAAATAAATTTTTAATAATTTTTGTTAATTTTTTTTTCATATAAGGCTATGTTGGGGCTTATTTCAGCACGTATTTTGCTCTAATACGAGCGAAATGCGCCCGATAATTACAGTAATCCATAGTTCTCAGGGAGAATTAAGCTGTGTGAACATACCCTAATAGGTAATGATTAATATTGGGGAATGTTTTCCCCTTAAAATTTAAATGTAGGAGACTGAAGATATATAGGCTGAAGTGTAGTTTTAATTGGTAACATTATGAAATAAATGCAGCTTTTTGGTCACTTATTTTTACCAATTTTTTGGGAAAAGTGACCGAAACCCCCCGCCCCAATTTTTTTTACTACAATATTTATTTTTGTTACTTTTTAAAAGAAATAGCTGTATTTTGCAGAATGTAAACTGTAAATAGAGATTATGTAGTTCAATCACTAATCAAAAATAAAAGTTTAAGTCTAACACTTCTTTTCAGCTAAAGCTGCGTTAGCTTTGTCTATGAAATGAAAACAAAAATGCTGTGATCATCATAATGTTAAAAGGATTAATTATTCCCATAATTGTACATTAGGGATAGAACACAAGCAAATCGCAGCATTTTCCAAATAAATCTCATTACAGCTTTCGTTAATGTTCAGATTTGCTTAAAGCCCCTAATGTTTGAATTGCGGTTTTATGTTTTTTTTTTTTCCAATATCTTTCGTCAGTTTCCAAAATGTTTGTCGCTGACATTTTAAGCAGGTTTGTATTAATAGACCATATTGTTCCACCCGGAATTATTGGCCTCTGCACAGTTTCACTAAATTCTGTCATCAGTGCCAGCTATTCCAAATAGCAAAAAAAACCAAACCCCGATTATTTTTTATAAAAAAAAAAAAGGGTTTTTGCTAAATTTTACCAGTTAAGGCAAAATGCAAGATAACAGACAGAAAGACTGTACTTGCTGAGACAAATGTTCTTGTGCTCATGCCAGTTATTTAGTGTAAATACATTAGAAATAACTGCCATATTATGAAGCCCCTGCTGAGGGAGAGGAAAAGTTATTGTCATATATACTGTAGAAGAGAGGGGACCTTACAGAAAAATCCTGCCCTATCCATGTTTCTTGGTCCTGCACACTTTTCCTACTAAGTGCTAAAAGGTTAGGGGGGGGGCCCCCAAGGGTGGGCCCCCCTTCCCGGGGTCTTCAAAAAACTTCCCACTGGGCATGTTTTTTTAAAATTTATATATGCTGGATTGAAACCTGTAACGCTGTCTCACGCTTGGTTATTCTACTAATTTTTGCATTTTTTCTTTGTTCCCTGGGCTCTTTTTTACATGGACTTTTTTGTAAATTGTTACAATTTGTTTTATTTTTTCATAACATTAGGGACAAAGGTAAAAATAGAAAAAAAGTTTAGTAAATTTCTCAACTTTCGGTTAAGCATTTTTTTTTATCCAGGTAATATACACTCACCGGCCACTTTATTAGGTACACCATGCTAGTAAGGGTTGGGACCTGGATTGAGATCTGGTGACTGTGGATGGCCTTTGAGTACCGTGAATCATTGTATGTTAAGAAAACCAGTCTGAGATGATTCAGCTTTATGACATGCGCATTATCCTGCTGAAAGTTAGCCATCAGATGTTGGTACATTGGGGTCATAAAGGGATGGACATGGTCAGCAACAATACTCAGTTAGGCTGTGGCATTGGCAAACGATGCTCAATTGGTACCAAGGGGCCCAAGAGTGCCAGAATATATTCCCCACACCATTTGACACACCACCACCAGCCTGTAAACCGTTGTGGATACAAGGTGGATGGATCCATGCTTTATGTTGTTGACGCCAATATTCTGACACTTACCATCGAATGTCGCAGCAGAAAGAAATCATGAAATAATCAGACCTGGCAACGTATTTTCCTATCTTCTACTGTCCTAATTCGTTGAGCTTGGGCAAATTGGAGCCTCAGTTTCCTTTGTTTTTGCTGAAAGGATTGGCACCCGGTGTGTCTTCTGCTTGATGTAGGCATCTGCCTCATAGTTCGCCGTACTGTGCGTTCAGAGATGCTCTTCTGCCTACCTTGGTTTGTACGGGGGTGGCTTTTTGAGTTCACTGTTGTCTTTTCTATCAAGCTCGAACCGTTGCCCATTCTCCGTTTGTCCTCTGGCTTCAACAACAAGCATTTCTGCCCACCAGGACTGCCGCTCACGGATGTTTTTTCTTTTTTGGACCATTCTCTGTAAAACCTAGCGATGGATGAAAATGTGTGAAAATCCAGGAGAGGAATCAGCAGTTTTCTGTAATACTCAGACCAGCCCTTCTAGCTCCAACAACCATGCCACGATCAAAGGCACTCAAATCACCTTTTTCCCCAAACTGATGCTCGGTTTTTGAACTTGCAGGAGATTGTCTTGACATGTCTACATGCCTAAATGCCATCTGAGTTGCCGCCATGTGATTGGGACTGATTGAAATTAAGTGTTCAAGAGACTGTTTTGGAAGGTGTAATCCTAATAAAGTGGCCGGTGAGTGTATAGTTTTAAGGGTTGTAGTTTGAGCTGTCTGGGTTTTTTTTACTTGATTTTTATTTGGATTTGTCATCATTTTTTATTTAGTTTACACATTGTATCCCCCTTATGGTGAGCACTGCGGTGGGCACTTTAAAATAACTTTTTTTTATTGTTAATTCCCCCAATACAGTGGCTGATATACAAAATGATTCAAATAGGGTGGTGCAAAAGTCCTGTTGTTGAAGTAACGTTAGGGGTTAAAAAATGGTAAATTGAAAATAAAAGCAAAACTGGCTAAATTGTCTACTAAACATTTGTAGGTTTTTCGTATTTCGTGTTCTCTCAGTTATAAATACCGAGACTATAATTTTGCACCATCACCATCACCATCTTTTTTGAATCACCCTGTAATAACCCAAGTTAGAAAGAGAATACAGCCTCCAGCACTGACTACGGAACTAAACATTTTCTGTAAAGATCCAGCAGTTCCTGCAGCTACCTGGTCCGAGAGCAAAAACAGGAAGCCTGGGTTTTTCGTTGAATTTAGTCGGGAAGGCGGGGGATGGTAAAAAGTGGTCTGCCTTCTTTGGGGTCTGACTGTTGATAGCTCTACACCCCTGAGCTACAAAATTTGAAAATTTCACAAGAAATGTGTTTCTAGGCCTTAGAAAAAGTGGTTTTTACCCCCTGCCATTGTTTGCTAGTAGTGCAAAAAGATCTTTAGTTCCGTTTTTTAAAATTTATGGGAAAAAAAACGTTTAAGGGCACTAATGCATGCTGCTGTGGTAAAATTATATCGGGAGTGGCCAAACAGCAAATTGCAAAATAATAAACGTTTTTGGGAGTAGTTTGTTGGTGAACATTAGCTATGAAGGTGTCCCCTAAAAGTGGCTGACCCTACAGGGGGAGAGCCAAAAAACCCCAAAATTAAAAAACCCAGGGTTACCCCTTTTTGTTGGGGGGCAAAACAACAGTTCAGCAAACCCTCTTGAGTACGGATTTCAAAGCAGACGGATGGTAATTGCACCTCTGCTAATAAAATTGCTTCCACAGAAAAGGCTTCAATTTTTAAGACAGTATTGAAATTGGACCTCAGCTGATTGACAAAGGCTTGCCTTCACCTATGAGTCACACTTTCTGCCCCATCAAACTTATGGGCATTGGTGTGTCAGGTAAAAAAACATTACAGAACAAACACTCTGCAGCCATTCCCAGGAAGAGCCCAAAAGCTGTGGTGGCGAGCTAGGTTTGGGGAATGTTTTGTGGTATTTTCGGGGCCATCATCCATTGATAGTCACTTCAACAATTGGGGTATGAATCCTCCTTGCAGTCACGTAACCCTTTTTCCCCCTGGAGCGATGGTTTATGGCTACGATATTGGTGAAAACCCCTCCAAAACCTTATTGAGTCACTCCAACCTGTCTAGCTGCTGTCCATGCTGCACACAGCGGTGACTCTGGAAATTATCAAAAATAATGGACTTAATGTGTAATTAGTGTTGGGCTTCGATTATAAATTTGTGAAGGGTCCTTTTTTTTTCATTTTAAACTGGTGGATCCAGTTGGTTGCTCTATTTCCCATAGGGAGTCAATTGTTTGCCTAAAATTTAAATCATATCAAATCAAGAAAAAATCCTGTAAAGTTTTGTCACATCCGAATATTTCAATTTTTTATGGGTTCTTGTTGATTCTTGAAGTCAAATATGTAACCATTGACCAATAATGCATTCGCTAAAAGAAAAGAGAACAAGAAGAATTTTTTTTTTTAAAACTAAAAAAATGAAAAGGGGTTGGAAATGCATTCCTCCCTGAGTAATACTTTGTAGGCATTTAAAGCTGCAAGACAGGCAGTTGTGGGGGATGTCTCTACCAGTTTGACACTTGACTGAAATTTGTCATTCTTCTTTAGTCAGTCAGATTGGTTGGCGAATGTAGGGTTGTTGTTTGAGTCAACATGCGCTGACCGAGCTTCCTGTGCCCCATTGCAACTGCTACGGCAGTAGTTCCGTCACTACCCCCAGTGCTTAGAGGTATAAGCTGAACATGGTAGGAGCTGCACAAAAAAGCAACAGATCCAAAGAGCATACATCCGCTCCCCCATCTCATGGTTGTCGCGGGAAAACCGTTTGGCACAAGCATGTTGTGTTTTGGGGCGCGTAGCGGGAGCGGCGGGCAACGGGTTTTGGTAAAATTAAAAGCAGCTGAGCCAAACTGCTAAGTGCAGGGCACAATGGAGTAAGTTTGGAGGAGATGGTTTCCTTCTCTCCTCCCTGCTTGGTCCTGCAGCATCATGCTGTAAACTCCTGTACAGCACTTGGATGTGGGCACTGACTGTGAGTATAGTAGGAGACGTTCCCCATTTACATTACTGAGTGGTGGTCCCCTAAAACCCCCAACCCCAGCGGGTTTTGTGAAAAGCCACTTGTTTCTACGTATAAACAATTTCTTCTCAATTGGCCCATGTATTTGCCTTATAGTTTATGGTCATCCCACTTGGTGGCAGTATTTGGCGTCAAATGAACAGAAAAGGCGTTTGATTTTACTATATAAGTACATATGTTTATATACAGTATATTCTTGGTCACACTGATAGAAGACTAAGGGCCACATGTATGAACCTGTTTAGGGAAAAACTCACTTTTTTGCCTATTGTAACCTATGGACAAAAGAGTGAGTTTTAATCAAAACAGGTTCATAAAAGTGGCCCTAATTTTAACTATTTTACCCAGATTGGCAAATCCTAAAAAAATATGGCCAAATATCTGCATTTCACATAGTACATGTTTATAAAATTAAACTGGTAATTGGTACCATACACTGAAGAAATTCTGTCAGTCTCATACCCTATTATTTGTTTCCTGGGAGTCTTTTGGCACAAATAAAAAATAATTTATCCATATTTTACGTACTTATAAAATGAAAACACCCCATCTTTTATACTTTATCCAGCGCTTATCATTTGATTACTGTCCAAAAGTCACAATGTTCTCACATCTCCTGGTCTTGCCAGGACAATCTATTTCTTTTTTTTTAAGTTGAACCCGAAGAGTGAAGTTTATTTTCCCAGGGGTCCTGATGCCCTAAAATTTTAAGAAGATTATTATGGGGCGAATACATTAGATGGTGCTTCCCCTTAAGTTTAATTTTTAAATAATGATACAAATTCTTTTTTTGGTTAATTTTTGTGTACAAAACATAACTCCAATTCTAAAACTTTCTACAGACCAACAGTGTAAGCAGAAACAAAAAAGCAATAAACTTCTTATTAGAGAAAAAATGCTTCCTTCCTTATCAGCCTCCTTTTCTCCCCGTCCTGCTTTCTTATTTGTTCGCTGCGTCATAAATCAATTAGTGAATTCACTGAGGGCTCAGGTTCTAGCTGCCTGTACAAGTCTGTCAAGAGGGCAGGAAGTGAAAGCAGGAAACTCTCATATACAAATAGTAGGATGGAGGACATTAGACAAAGGTAAGGAGCAGTTTAGCTGGGAGTTTGACGGAATGAATAAAACCTTAAAGTAGCCAGCAACATGTTTGTGTATCTCTCTCGTTCCCCTTCGCAGATATTTGGGCAGCCGTAACCAGAGTCTCAGGAAGCACTAAAACTTCCTTTTGTGTAAGACAAGACGTGAACGTGAACAGAAAGACCCGTAGGGTGGGGGTACAAAAAAAAAGGGGGTTTTTAAAAAAAAGGTAACATTTTCTCCCCCCAATAAAATATTACAGAATTTCTTATTTTTGTTTGTACTGTTGATTTATGGAAAGTTGTCTTGTAGGTGTGTTGTAATTGAAGCTACACTTTAAGCATTTTATACTTTTAAAGGGATGTTTCCCCATGCCATAAAAATTTCCAAATCTTACAATCTGAGTAAATGCAGCAACAAAAGTCATCTGTATTACAATTGAATTTTGCAAGAAACTGTACATCAAATTTCATGAGGATTTTACCGTATGCACTGAAAGGTAAACATTTCCAATGAAAATACAAGCCTTTTTCATAAAATAGTGAGCCTACTCCAGATCTGAATATCCACAGCATGCTCATGTTTCTGAACCCAGCCCCATCCCTTAATAAAAAACAAATATGAAAGGGGGGGACTATAACACTGATTTCCTATTCTCAGTTTGATCCATCAATGTTTGATCATGGGGGTCTGACCTCTGGGGCCCTGTCCATTCAGCGTCATAAAAGGTCATGGTCTTGTTCTATTTAATAATTGAGTAAAGTTTTAGTATGACACAGTTCAATACTGAGGGCCCCTTCTTGTAAGGGAAAGGCTTAACATTTTCCTCTTCACTTTTGATAATTAGTCTTCAAAAACTTTGTTACTCGGGCACCTGATTTGGGGGGTTTTTTGTTTAATTTTCCTATATTATTATTTGCTGTTTTTCTCTTCTTTTCTTTTTAAAATGAAAAGGGGACAATTACCCCCTCACTATACATAAAGTCACTGAGGCACATATTTAGTTATTATTTTTTTAAAGAAGATAAATACTTAAAAGGGTTGTACACTTAATATTGTTTTTTTTATTAAAGTGTAATCGGAAAAACCTACAAATTTTTTAAGTAAAAGTATTAAAAAAATTTGGGCGCATACTGTAACTTGGCGAGCACACCCAAATTTAAATTTTATATGGGAAGTATAAAAAGCAATTTTAAAGAAAGTGTTATGCACCAAACATTTTGGCGCATGAGTGTTATGCACTAAATTTTGTATGGCAGTTTTGCATCGAACTTTGGCGATTTTGGTCCTTCAAAGTGGGGGGGTGTTAGTGCGACTGCGTCAAGTTTGGGTGTACGGCTGTTCATACATCTATAGAACAGGGCAACAAAATTTTTTGGGGCACAAGATATGCCCAAAAAAAGGCGCAGACGCGTTCATACATGACATCCTTTATTCCTACATCTCTATTATATTAGTATTGTAGACCTTTACTTTGAAAACAAAAATAGTATAGACAACATTCCTCTCCATAATAATGTGTCTCATAGAGCAATTGTATTGCCTAAATAGTCATGTGACCTCTTGGCATTCAATTAATAGCAGGGTTAAATGACATCTATGGATTAACTGAATATGAATAATGGTGGAAAAATAATAATAGTGATTATTATTATTAATATATTTATACCAGAAATGTTTTCATTGTCTGTATGTAAGGTGTACACAGGTGCCATGTGAGGGAGCACCTGGATAGTGGGTGTGCATATGTTAGTGTTGTTGAGACTACCAGTGGTGTTGCTGGCATGTTTAGTGCACCAGGCAGGAAGTAACTACAGAGACTCTTTAGTTTGTGAGTCTTAGCAGGCTTTTGCTCACAACTTCTTTAACTTTAAACAGTAATATTACAAGTCACACTACCAATTCCTACCTGTGGTATGGGTGCCTCCTTTAAGTAAGTAGGTAGTAATGTTGCCCACCATTAAGTAGGTAGGTATATAGACCTCCAGTAAGTAGCTATATAGGCCTACTGTAGGTAGGTAAAGTAGTCTCCTGTTAGTAGATAGGTATACATGCACCCTGCCTAGGTAGGCATTTCTACCTGGCAGAGTTTCCTTTCTGTCAGCATCTTCACAAGGTCTTTTGCTTTTGTTCTTGGGTTGATAAGCACATGTCGGACCAAAGCACGTTAATTTCTGAGACATAGAACCTGTCTCTTTCCTGAGCGGTATGATAGCTGGACATTCCCATCTTGTTTGTACTTGCATATAATTGATTGTACAGACGAACAAGGCATCCAAGGAAGATCCAGACTTGTGCAAGTCCACGATTCTGTACCTGATATCTTGGATGATTCCTTTAGACTTTCCCATGATGTCACACAGAAGCAGTGTTTTTCTGGTGTGCATTAAAATACACATCCACACATGTGTCTCTAACTCAGATATTGCCAATAAACCTAACAGAAGCCCTCCAAAGACATGACATCATCATATGGGCTGCCCAAATTGTGTAAAGGCATGGTAATTCTAGTGTATGTAAATTTTAGACTTTGCAGAAAGTAATATAAATGCCTTAAAAATTATCTCTCATTATTCTGGCATTTGGCAAATATAAATATTTTTTGTAATCCTAATTGACCTAAACGGATTAGATTTACTTGGATTTCATGTCAAAAAGTGAGAAAAAAATGCATATGTGTCTTTTTATATAGTGTATGTAAACTTCTGGTTTCAACTGTATGTCCCCTAAAGGTATACAGCCTTCTTATAGGTATATATATTCCCTGTAGATATACAGCCTCCTGTAGGTAGATATGGCCCATGTTGGTATATATGACCCCTGATGACCTCTGTATGGATATATGCTCCCTTAAGGTATACAGCCCACTGTAGGTATATTTGTCCTCTGTAGGTATAATGCCACTTGTAGGTATATATGTCCACTGTAGGTATACAGCCTCCTTCTAGATATAAATGCCCCCTGTAGGTATATAGCCTTCTCTAGGTATATACACACTGGACCTCATCTTCACCCGCCTCTGCCCCCTATCTAACCTCTCAAACTCTCCTCTCCCTATCTCTGACCACAATCTGCTCACCTTCTCCTCCATCACCACTCCACCTGCCCCTCCTGCACCAAATCTGGCACACCCACGCAGGAACCTACAAAACCTCAACCCTTGCACTCTCTCTGACTCTCTTGCTCCCTCTCTACCATATTCTACTTGCTGATTCAGAGCAGCCACCACATTCTACAACAACACAATCACTTCCATTCTCGATGCTGTCGCCCTCTCACACACAACAACAGAACCCAGCAAAAATCAACAGACAACCTGGCACACAGACTCCACCAAACAGCTGAAGCGAGCTTCCAGAGTTGCCGAACGCCGCTGGAAGAAAACCCGCTCCACTGAGGACCTCGCCTCATATAAACAATCACTGCATACATTTAAATCCGCACTCACCTCAGCCAAACAAGACTATTTCACAAATCTCATATCCTCCCTGTCCCACAACCCCAGACAACTTTTTAAACACCTTCAACTCTCTCCTGCATCCACAGCACCACCTCCCCCATCTCTCACTCTCAGCAGATGATTTTGCAACTCACTGTCCATAATAAAATAAATCTCATCAGACAAAGCTTCACCCCACAGTCCCCTCAGCCTAACTCTATTCCTGCAGTGTCCCACAGCCCACCTCTAGTCCCTGCTCATGACTATTCCCCTCTAACTCGCTTCTCACCCGGTCACTCCTGACACGCTCTCCTCTCTACTGTCCAAAATCGAACCTCACCACTGTATGTCTTGACCCACTCCCATCTCACCTCATCCCTGACCTTAGTGCTGTTATCATCCCAGCCCTCACTCATCTCTTCAATCTATCATTAACCTCTGGCATCTTCCCTTCCTCATTTAAACATGCGACCATCACCCCCATCCTAAAGAAACATCTCTTGACCCTCCTCACTGTCCAACTATCGCCCCATCTCACTGCTTCCATTCGCCTCTAATCTCCTTGAGCAACACGTCCATCTTCAACTTTCCTCCCATCTCTCCACCAACTCTCTCCTTGACCCTCTCCACTCGGGCCTCCGTCCCCACCACTCTACTGATACCGCCCTAACCAAAGTCACCAACGACCTAGCAACTGCCAAAGTCTCACGCTACTACTCTGTGCTTCTCCTCCTAGACCTTTCCTCTGCCTTTGACACTGTCGACCATTCCTCCTGCTACACATCCTCTCCTCCCTCGGCATCACGGACTTGGCTCTTTCCTGGATCTCCTCGTACCTCACTGATCGGACTTTCAGCGTCTCTCATTCTCGCTTCACCTCCTCCTCTCGCCCTCTCTCTGTCGGTGTCCCCCAAGGGTCAGTCCTGGGCCCACTACTCTTCTCTATCTACACTCTTGGCCTCGGTCAGCTCATAGCTTCACACGGCTTTCAATACCACCTGTATGCAGATAATACCCAACTCTACATCTCGAGCCCAGATGTCGCCTCTCTTCTCTCCCGGATCCCTGACTGCCTGTCCTCCATTTCCTCCTTCTTCTCCTCCCGTCTCCTAAAACTAAACGTGGAGAAAACTGAATTCATTATCTTCCCACCATCCCACTCCATCTCTTCCACCCGATCTCTCTATCACTGTTAATGGCTACAATCTCTCACCAGCACCACAGGTCCGCTGCCTTGGGATAATCTTTGACTCTAATCTGTCCTTCAAACCGCACATCCAAACCCTCACCTCTGCTTGTCACCTCCACCTAAAAAATATTTCCGAATCCGCTCATTTCTTAACTCGGAAAGCACAAAATGCTTGTCCATGCCCTCGTCATCTCCCACCTCGACTACTGCAACATCCTGCTCTGTTGGCCTCCCAGCTAGCACCCTCGACTCCCCTCCAAACCATCCTTAACTCTGCTGCCCGTCTGATACACCTCTCTCCTCGCTACTCCCCTGCCTCTCCCCTCTGCCGATCCCTTCACTGGCTACCCCATTGCCCAGCGAATCCAGTTCAAGCTAGCAACTCTTCGACCTACAAGGCTATCCATAACCTCTCCCCTTCATATATCTCTGCTTAATCTCTAAATACCTCCCCTCACGCAACCTCCGCTCCTCACAGGACCTTCTCCTCTGCTCTCCTCTTATCACCTCCTCACATAACCGTCTCCAAGACTTCTCTCGTGCTAACCCCACATTTTGGAACTCACTGCCCCAACACATCAGACTCTCCCCCTCTCACGGCTTCAAACGTAACCTGAAAACCTACCTCTTCAGGATTGCCTATAACCAACATTAACTGGGTTGCACTGCTCCGCCCCACAAACATATCTGCCCTTTACCTTCTGTCTCTTCACCCCTCCCCTGTAGATTGTAAGCCCTCGCGGGCAGGGAACTCTTTCCCTCTGTACCAGTTGTTAGTCACTTATTGTCACTTTGTAATTGTTTTGACCAATGTTATTTATGTATCCGCCTGAAATGTACTAGCGCCCTGGAATCAAGGGCGCTCCAAAATAAATGATAATAATAATAATATATGGCCCATGTAGGTATCTATGGCCCCTGTATGTAAACATGCCCCCTGTAAATAAATATGGTCCCTGTAGGGTAGGTATGCCGCCTGTAGATAAATATGGCCCTGCAGGTAAATATGACACCTGCAGCATACCTCCCGAGTGTTCCTCTCTTGGGCGGACAGTCCCTATTTTTAACCCATGTCACTCTGTTCCTCTTTGCTCTTTGAATGTCCCTCTTTTTCACATGGGAAATAGTTTTGCATTAATAAACTTCCTATATTGCTCCAAAACTTACCTGTTTGGCTCCTAATTGTATATTATACTGCATTTAAATATTATTTTACAATTGATTAAAATATAAACAATAATAATGTCTATATTCCGATGATATTTGTATTAAACTTTTAATGAAAACTTATTCAAGTGTATTACTATGCATTAAAAATTGATCCCTTACACGATAATCTATAAGGACGACATGTATGATCGTTGGTGCTAACAGGCCAGTTCTAAATCGCTTCAAAGCGAGAACATGCCAGAATGTATGAACCTGTTCTTCTGCAGTTCATACATACAGGTGCAGTGTAGTGCCAATACGGCAACTCAGGCTCAGGCAGACCACCTTTTACCTGGTCTGGCTGTTCTAACTGTAATGCACCTAGGTTTGGCGTCAAAGAATCATAAATGTGTCTAATTCTACCAATATGTTGTGACACACCCCCAGAAAGCCCCCACATCTTGATGCATTACAAAGTGTTGTGCAGGCGCTTATCGCGCCAAAGTTTGGAGTGCGACTGTTCATAAATCTATAGAACAAGCTTTTTTGACACCAGAAAACTGGCATAGCCTCGTTCATACATTTCGCCCTAGGTGTCCCTCTTTGACTATCTTAAAAGTTGGGAGTCATGCTGTAGGTGAATATGCCCTCTGTAGGTAAATATGACTTCTGTAGGTTAGAATACCCCCTGTAGGTAAATATAGCCCATGAAGGTAAATATGGCCCCTCGTACTGATTAGAAAAAATGTAAAAAAAAGATTCTCATCTTAACCTGTTTCCCCTGTCTAGACCTCGCTCCGGGAGCTAGATTCCTGCGTGAGTGGCATGATATCATTGCGCCGCCTATGCTGGAACGTTACTCCCGGTATTTCCTAGACCTCTTTTGGCCTAGGAGATACAACGGAGCAGGTGGCATGATAGCCGTATCATGTGTTTTGCGCCACTTATTGAAGTATGCGACGGGTCTGGGTCTGAACACCGACGTGGCGCCTGGACCAGCCGCAGGGTCCAAGATCCTGTTTTCACTGGACAGGATAGGCATCTACCCGTGCATGAAGTTGTGCTCCTCAATACTCTATTGCTATCGGACACCAAGGGTCACATGACATATGTATGATGGTCACACAACTGTTTAGTCCATACTGTTGGTCCATTAGAGCCATTATTATGGAGAGGAATGTGAGCTGTACAATTTTTGCTTTCTAGATAGGAGTCTGTTGCATTGGTATAAAAAAGGTGCAGAAGCATAATTGTTAATACATATTATTTTATGATTTCCAATCATCTACATAATAAATTAAATCATCATAAAGTGGACAGCCCTTTATTAGCCAGTATTTATATTCCCAACATAACATACATTTTACATTTGGAAGTTAAATATTGGTTACTTGGCAATGATGGACTTTAGGCCTGGTAATAATCTGACGTTTTATATTGTCATGTTAAAATGTGTCTTGTCCTTTTTTTGTATACTGCTTTAATCTCGTGTCATAGTTTGGAGTTTGTAACGATGTATCAGTGGAGCTTCAGTTCCCATGCCCTCAACCATCTTACAGCTCTGCTTTATTTATGGCTGTAATAGGGCTGCCATAGAGATGGATCAGACCATCTCCATGGCAGCCTTTAGTTTCATATAGAGGTATAAAGGCAGATTCACACATTGCAAAAACTGCAGCCGCCAGACATTAGCTGGAAGCCAAAGGGCAAATATAAAACACACTACATACATTGCTTTTTTCTTCGTAGTGCTTTTCTTTTACTTTAGGTGCATTTTTTGTGTCAGTAGCAATTTTTTCAAACACGGTATACTAGGAGTGTAGCATTTTTCTCTAATTACACCTCTATTGTTTTTATGCTTTTTGTCCACACCAAAAAAGGCATGAATGCATAGGTATTACATTGTTATGCTTTTTTTTCAGTTTATTAGTTGGATCACATGATTTGTGGTGGAGAAATAAACACTAGAAAGAAAAATGCATGTACCAATACACCCTTTTTTTGCATAAAAGTATGCAGTTGTTGACAGATTTTTTTTCTATAAGATATGTATAACATTTGACATGTGGCAAGCTCCATTAACTTGTTTGTTTCAATCTTGGTGAGTTTTTTTTTTTTTTCCCAAAATGCAGCATAAAATAGTTTTAGAATTTTCTTAGGCAGTATGTAATGTTTTTCTCCTAACAGACCTCTATTTTTTTGCACAAAAAATGCACATGTACATGTGTGTTGTTTTTTTTTGTAATATCTTTCTGTGGCATTTTTCCACAGTATAAATCATGTGATAGAACATATGATTTGTGAAGGGAAAAATGCTCCAGAAAAAAATAAGTATTTTCAATAGCTGGATCAAGCAGACGTTCTAGTATAGCAAGTGCATGACAAACTTGTGTCACTTTTAATTGACATTAAACTGGATTATCTTTTTATCTATTTACTATTGCATTATTTTTCTTTTATACACATTTTATCAATTTTAGAACAACTGACAATGTAGTAACATATTATGTTGAAAATTAGTATTGTAGGAACTGGTGTTAAAATACATCTCATCTCTCAAATCTTAGAGAAAAATGCTAACAATATTCAGCTCTTGTCAAATATCATCTCTCATCCATTCACTGCACTGACCACCATTTAGGATGATGGATCTATTTCAAGCTGGGACCTTTGATACTTGGTTAGCTGAGGTGAAGTAAAACAGGAGTCATTTGTATTACACATCTTTGCCTCTAAAAAACAACAAAAAATATTTGCACATAAAGTAAAAGTGCCTCCTGAATTAAGTGAAAATCATGCAAATTTTCTGTACTGACTGGATTTTAGTTTCATGATTCTTAGACTATATGTAGTAACTAGAGTTGAGCGATTGCGTTGGCTATCGAGATCGATCGATAGTCGATAGTCGGCCGCTATCGATAAGGTTTTTCGATAGTGAGCATCGATTATGCGCGATGAAACCCTTAAAGTCTAAGGGAGAGCAACAACACCTTATTATTACACCCAAACAAGGCTGGGGAAGCTGAAATTTAACATCCACAACAGTCAAATGGATACGTGCTACATCTTAGGCAACACACTTAGGTTATAAAAGTCACAGAAAAAAAGTCACAGACCATTTCTATCCCTGTCT